>KE504709.1:621789-632153 GCA_000441515.1 Elaeis oleifera | reverse complement strand
GGGTGGGGGGGGGGGCGTCCAACTATTGGACCCCTTTTATAGGTAGGCTAAGGATTAGGGTTAGGAGGAGGCACCACCAAATTCATGCCACAAAAAAATATGGCATCCAAATTCAACGTCAATTTATGTCATGGCATGAGAAAAAAATCAGATCTTTCTCACACCAACCAACTTCATAATGTGAATAAGGAATAAATTTTTGGCGCCACCAATACTTTTCTATGAAACCTAATTTATTTTTTCTTGTCTTCTTATTTTTGATTTGAATCAAATTTAAATCAGGAAGGAGATAAGGATCATGACTCATCACATGAGTGCCGCCCACTCCTTCTCACGCCAAAATACCTCACGGAAACTCCCTTTGCGTGTAATAAGTGGCATGGATCCTAGGGCATGCACAAGGGAGAGAATTCCAGGTGGTTGGGACTCTAGAGTTTCTTATTTAATTCCAATCCAAATCAGATTTGGTTTGGACCTAATGAGAGGAAGGAACCTAATTTAATTAAGAACACAATCTCCTCAATAAATTTCTAATCCAATTAGGAATTAACTGAACTCACATCCTGATCAAATCAGGAACTAGTTTTCTTATAATTAAGTTTGATCTAATCAAACCCAATCCAAGTCATACTGAATCCAATTTAATTAGACTTGATCCGAACCTCATTGTTCAATCAAATTGAGCCAATTAGCAATCTAAATGCTAATTAATCCTCTATTAATAATGAAGTTCCAGTCCAGTGGGACTCTCCACCAGAGTCCCAATCCAGTGGGACTCTTTACCAAATCAGCTATCTGATTAGATCGAAACTTCTAATGTGTATGATCCCATAGGTTCGAACCTAAGCTAGTAGCACAGAAATAAATTTCTATACTAATCGATATAACCATCTAGCAATAAGACCCGACGTCCGGATAGGCCGAATGATTGCAAAGCAACATTCAAGAACCTACTGACGTATGGTTACCGTATAATTCATCCTTTTGATCCTAATGCTCAAGGTGATCTAAAGTTTAACTGTCAATCCTGGAATAACCAACCATATTATATTTCAATCTTTCAAATCTATCACATAGATTATCCTGATCAAGATTTTACTAATTAAATACACTGATGCATTAACTCTTACTTATTCGGAGGTCCATCCCATCTTGACTCACGCACCGACTTGATAAGTACTTGACTACACCCAAAAATCTTCCGTCACTGAATTAAAATTTAGATAGTCTAGCACCAAAATATAGTGAGTTGCTTACAAGTCACCATGGTGATCTTAGGTCGGAGGGACACTTACACCATATCCTTCGCGAGCTACTCTTGACAGCAGAGTGCTCCACAATTAGTCACGTTCGGTGTGATTGTACTCCTACATTCCACCTGCATGCTATACTAGTATCTTCACACTTCTTAGTTAAAAGGACAACCAACCCATATGGCACATAACGACCTACTCTAGATATCGCTATCGTCCTATTAATAGCATATCATTGGACCGCAAATATATTTAAAGATTAAACAATAAATCCTCTTTTATCGATTAAATATAGTCCTGAGGACTTCATCATAACATAAGAGTTCTAAGAAGATGGACAAGATGTGATGAAAAGGTCAAATAATATTATTAATAAAATTATATATAATGTACAATATGAGCACAACCGTCAACAGACTGACGATTGGCTTTGGGACATAATTTTCAACAACTCTCACTTGGACTAAAGTCAATTGGTAAAATATCGTATATGCATCTTCAACTTATGATCATCGAACTTCTTGACTTCGAGGGCTTTAATAAATGGATCAGTCAGGTTCTCCTTTCCATCGATCTTCTGAAGATCGATGTCATCTCGATCTATGATCTCCCAGACAAGATGGTAGCGACGCAGAATATGCTTGGTGCATTGATGGGACTTCGACTCTTTGGCTTAAGCTATGGCTCCAGTGCTGTTGCAGTACAACAAAATAGGGTCATTAATAGAGGGCGCCACTCCAAACTCATCGATGAACTTCTGCAACCACAGCTTCTTTCGCAGCATCAGATGCTGCGATATACTCTACCTCATAATAGAGTTGGCTACGGTGTGCTGTTTGAAATTTTTTCAGTAGATTGTTCTATCGTTTAGGGTAAACACGTATCCCGACATGCTCTTACTATTGTCATGGTCTGACTGAAAGCTGAAATTGGTGAATCTCACTAGTTTTAAGTCAGATTCTCCATAAACGAGCCATTGATCTTTAGTATTTTTTAAATACTTAAGGATGATCTTTACGACCTTTCAATAGTTCTTATCTGGATCAGACTGGTATCTGCTCACCATCTCTAGTGAGTATGTTATATCCAATTTCGTATATGTCATGACATACATTATAGATCCCATTACTGAGGCATATGAAATTCTACTTACACACCCTCTTTCTTGAGGTATTGTCAGATAATCTCTCTTCGAAAGAAAATTTCATGGCCTATCGGAAGATAGCCTTTCTTGAAATTTTTCATACTGAATCGCTTTAGTGGCTATCTTGAAATTTTTCATACTGAATCACTTCAGTACGGTGTCTATGTACGTGGACTGGGATAATTCAAGCAATCTTTTCGATCAATCTCTATAGATCTTCATCCAAAGATGTAAGATACTTCTTCCAAGTCCTTCATAGAGAACTGAGACGATAACCAAACTTTTATTCCTATAATGTAGGGACATCATTCTCGATTAAAAGAATACCATCCACATACAGAATAAGAAATACAATCACAGAGTTGTTAATCCATTTATAAATGCAGAATTTTTCTCCGTCCCTAACGAAGTCATATATTCTGATCACTTTATCAAAATGCATGTTGCAACTCCAAGATGTCTGCTTCAATCCATAGATGGATCTCTAAAACTTGTACACCTTAAACTCATCTATAGATGTGAAGTCCTTAGGCTGTATAATATACACCTCTTCTTTAGCTCTCCATTTAAAAAACTATTTTACATCCATTTATCAGATTTCATAGTCCATATGTGCTGCTATCGCAAGCATAATCTGAATAGATTTGAGCATTACCATAGAAGAAATATCTAGTCATAGTCAATACCATAATACTGACGATAACTTTTGACAACCAGACGGGCTTTATAGATCTTAACCTTTTCATTTGTGCCCTCTTCTTTTGAAGATCTACTTACACCCTATGGTAGAACCTCCTGTTCCTAACAAGTTTAATCCCTTTAAATGGATCAACTAATGTCCACACATTATTGACTTTCATGGACTCCATTTCAGACTTCATAGCTTCAAGCCATTTATCATAGTCGGATTTCTGCATTGCATCCATATAGGTGATCGGATCTTCTTTGTTCTCATCGAGTTCAATAGGATCCTCGTCCCAGATCAAAAAATCATAGTATCTATCCGACTGACGCGATACTCTATTGGATCTCTTTAATGGTACCTCTATAATAAGATTTAGATTTGATCTTATCAAATCTAGTTCTATTGGTTTACTAAATTATATCGGTTCTACCTGTTGAACTTCATTAAGTTCAATCTTAGAGGTATTAATTTCTTTCCTAAGAAATTTCTTTTCTAAAAGACCGCCTTAAGGTTGATGAACACCTTTTGTTCATCAGCAAGGTAGAAATAATATCCCTTAGTTTTTTTGGATATCCTATAAAAATACACTTGTCAGATCTAGCTCCAAGCTTGTCTGTTTTCAAGCATTTGACATAAGTTGGATACCCCCAAACCCTTAGGTGAGAGAGCATTGGTTTACGCCCTGTCTACATCTCATGTGATATTTTACTCATAGATTTACTCAAAATTTTGTTAAGTACATAGCAAATTGACTCGAGTGCATATCCTCAAAAGGAGATCGACAGATTAGAAAGTCTATCTGGACCGAACCATATCCAATAGGATTCGATTTCTTCTTTTCGACATACTATTATGCTATGACATTTCAAGAGGTGTTCACTGTGAGAGAATCTCATTCTCTTCTAGATATGTCAGAAACTCATCAGAAAGATATTCACCTCTTCGATCAGATCGAAGAGTTTTAATACTCTTTTCAGTTTATTTCTCTACCTCACTACGAAATCGTTTGAATATTTCAAATGATTCAGACTTATGTTTCATCAAGTAGACGTATCCATATCTAGATAGGTCGTCTGTGAATGTAATGAAATAGTGATACCTATCTCTGGCACTTGTGCTCATGGGTCTACGTACATCAGTATATACAAGATCCAGAACATCACTGGCTTGTTCATCTTTTTCAGTAAAAGATGACTTGATCATCTTTTCAAGTAGATAAGACTCACAGATAGACAATAATTCATAATCATTATCTTCAAGTATTCTCTTTTGAGCTAATCTGTTCAACCTATTTTGTTAATATGATCTAGCCTACAATGCCAAAGGTAGGCATCCGTGACATCATCTATCCTAGGATATTTATTCAACGTGTATATTACACTAGACCATAACATAACATAAATACCATTGTTCAATTGTCTATGCATCACAGTAACACCATTCAAAATGATATTATAAATTTTTTTATTGAAATCTCATAATTTTTTTCATCAAAAGGCCTACAAAATTACATTCCATAAGAAACTAGAATAAAATGACAACTACTAAGAATAATTATATGAGAATTGAATACAAGCTTGATAATTCTTAAAGTTAGAACTGGAACTGATCTTCCATCTTAACGTTCAGGAATCTCTCACTAACTTGAAATCTCCTACTGACCTGAAGTTCCTACAATAAATTGTAAATGTTAATAAGACTACCAATATCTAATACCTAGGTCATTATATCACAAATTGAGAAGTCACAAGATGTTATCAAATAATTATCTTGCTCAGCAACCGATTGCTTCTTTTTCTTCGATCTGTTCGGGTCAAAGGATGCTATATATTGAGGATAGTTTCTCTTCCAATGATCTTGCTTCCTATAATAGAAGCACTCTGCCTGACACTGGTCGGACTAGAACTTAGACTTCTGGGTCGGACCCCCAGCACTTTGCACCTTTATTCTTCTTTTCTTTCCTTTCTTAAAGGGATGACACCTACCCGAAGAAGATCCTCCCACTACATTCATCGTCTCCTTATGGAGCCGATGAGCCTTCTCAAAAGTCTGCAGTGATTCCAACAGACCGTGGTAGTTCACTACAGACTTTGTCATTCGGTAATGACTGAGAATGGTAGGTAGAATTTTGGTAGAAAATTCAAGATCGCATCTTTCCTAAGCTATTCGTACAAGAAAGTCGAGCTTACTCATATGCTCGATCTATTCGATCATGTATAATACATGATCGATGACCAATGCTCCCTCCCTCATCTTGATGTTGAAAATGGCACAACTGATCTTGTGCCGCTCAACATCGTCGAAAGTATCAAAGGACTCGTTCAACACCTTGAGCATATCTTTTGGCTAAACTTTCTTGAATTTATGATTGAACTCGTCGTTCATGGCTGTCCGCATGATACAATGCATCATGGTGCGGTCGTTGAGCCACTTCAGATAAATATCTCAAACCGTACCATGAGCGTTCGGAGCAGACTCCTCAGATGCCAGATCTATAAGCATGTATAAGATCTGCTCGTGCTCCAAGACTATTTTCAATTTTCAATACCAGCTATTGAAATTGGATCCCGTCAATTTGTCACTGTCCAACAGTGATCGGAGTGACAAGTTGGTAGCCTTAACTGCACAAAAAGAAACCAAAATCTAATTAGTATATGAATTGGTTAAGCCTAATGATATGGACTTTAGTCTAAAGGTTCTTCTACTATTTTATGTGAATTGGTAGCTTCTACTTCTAATATGAAAATTATCCTAATTTCTTAGTGGATACTAGAATCCATACAGATTACACACAAGCCCGACTTTGGTCGGTTCACCCATGTGTATCTATTGGTAGGTTCTTAACCAATTATTTCACTAAACAACTTCTAGTAATTGATTTTATCCCAAAGAAACTTTTCAATTGATTTTGATCTTCTCTACAAGCCCTGGTTAGGTCCAACCATTAACATGATCATACTCAGGAATCTAACTACCAAATGATCAGATCCAATTTTGATCGGCCAATCTGACCACTTGCTAAAGAGACTCGACTAAGTCATCATATTATGAATAATAATTCCAATAGTAGATGAGCACCAGACCTTTGGGCCTCCAATGATCATCAAACTAATGGATCCATTATCATCTAACTTCATAGGAGGCTATGATCTAGTTATTACTATAACTATCTCATTTTAGGGACCTAATAATTTAGAAGATTCAATTGATGATTTAAGAGAAGAGAAGAGATCAACCAGTTAACCACAATCTTCCCACTGACTTCATCAAGTCATTGAATTGGACTAGTGACATACTGGTCAAATGGCACCTAGATCAATCATATTGATCAACCTTAATGGCATGGGTCAATTCGAATCACTTAACGGTCTAATCAAAATATAATCCATCAAGTTGGTTAGATAAGTGAGATCGATGGGAGGATATGCTAAGCTTACCTTAGACACCATCAAAATGGTTAGGTAAGCCGTTCCTAATTAAAAATCACCAGTCGAAATACCAAACTTACCTTAGACATTAATTGGTTAATTAGTTACGATTTTACTAGCCTAATGACTCGGGCTCGACCACTGAGCCTCAATCAAGGTCTATTTGGTTTAATCAAAGATATAGACTTGATCGACTACAACTATTGTATTGGTTTAAAAAAATCTGATTTAATCTAATTCAACTTTTGATTAGATTTAATCAATTTCTCTACATGGTCCATTAACTCTTTGATTCTAACCTTAGGTCTAATCCAATTAAGAGGACCTGATTTGAGCTAATCCATGCCTCCATATTTTATGCAATATCATTAGATCTTAAATTATAATTCTAGATCTAATTGATTCAACACTTAATTCTCAATGAAGTTCAGTATCAACATGGGTTTAGGTTAAGTTTTGAAACCATTTCACATATAAACATCTTTCCATAAATTTTATGTAAAATAATTCTGACCAAAATATTGAGTCGAGTCATCCTAGACTCGAGTCGACTTGACAAGGCTTCGAGTCGGCTCGAACAGGCTTGCCAGCAACAAAAATTTCAAAATATTTTCTTTCAGATCAGATTAATTTTACATAAAATGTAATCAAATTAAATTATAAACTTTTAGATCACATCTAAACCTTTTATGATCTCAAATCTTATTAAAATAATTTTAATCATTAAGATTAGATGTTATTACTTTTCTTACAATTTATATCACATACAACAAATTCTAAGATTTCAAGATCTAGAGTTTTGTAAAAAAATAAGTTCTTTCTTTCATGTTCTTCTTCATGAGACCTCACAGTGGCACCCCTATACACCATAAAAGTATTCCATTGAATGAGAGGAAAGGGTCATATAACCTTACTTGCTCCTATAATCGGATAATCTGGTGAATATCTAATCGAAGTACTTTGCTACTCAGATCATCTAATCTAACATATACAGGGCTGATCAAACATCAGATCTGAATATAAAAATTATTTAGATCTAATCTAAATAATATAAAATTAGATCTAAATATATATAAAATCATATCATATCGAACGAGGCTCTGATACCAATTGAAGAAAAACTAGACAATTCTGTGCATGTAATTTTAAAAATTTTACAGCGAAACATGATAGATTAAATAATTTAATCTATATTGCATGCACAAGATCTAATTTAAACTATCTTATCAGGATCTATGATATGATTAAATATGTAATTAAATTTAAAATAATAAAATCTGCATCGATCATATCGATGCTTTAGATCAGATCTAACCATTAGATCTGATCTGATTTGATCTAACGAGTTTAGAACTCATTATCAGAGCATGAATTACTGATCTCCATAATTGAATCACGTGGATTAGATCTCCTTTAGGTTGCTCGTAGCTACACAGGGTGTCCGACCTCTATGGATTATCCATATGAAGATCGATTGCTGATCAATCTCCTCGAAAGTACTAGCTCGCGAAGATCTTTGACGGTTAATTTAATTTCTTCTTCTTCGAATTTCTTAGACACTCTAGAGAGGGAGAAGAACTAGGGAAGGAGGTGAGGCTAGAGAAATAATTTTCTCTTTTCATAAAATCTCTCTTTTTTTGGAGGGGGGCATCCAACTATTGGACCCTTTTTATAGGTGGGTTAGGGATTAGAGTTAGGAGGAGGCACCACCAAATTTCACACCACAAAAAAATATGGCATCCAAAATTCAATGCCAATTTATGTGATGGCGTGAGAAAGAAATCAGATCTTTCTCATACCAACCAACTTCTTAACGTGAATAAGGAATAAATTTTTGACACCACCAATACTTTCCCATGAAACTTGATTTATTTTCTTCTTATCTTCTTATTTTTGGTTTGAATCAAATTCAAATCAGGAAGGAGACAATGATCATGACTCATCACATAAGTGCCGCCCACCCCTTTCTGTGCCCTCCTTTCTCATGCCAAAATACCTCACACAAAATTTCTTTTGTGTGTAATAAGTGGCGTGGGTCCTAGGGCATGTGCAAGGGAAAGAATCTCAGGTGGTTGGGACTCTAGGATTTCTTATTTAATTCCAATCCAAATCAGATTTAGTTTGGACCCAATGAGAGGAAGAACTTAATCTAATTAGGAACACAATCTTCTTAATAAATTTCTAATCTAATTAGGAATTAACTGAATCCAAGTCCTGATCAAAATTAGAAACTAGTTTTCTTATAATTAGGCTTGATCTAATCAAACCCAATCCAAGTCAAACTGAATCTAATTTAATTAGACTTGATCCGAACCTTATTGTTCAATCAAATTGACTCAATTAGCAATCTAATTGCTAATTAATCTTTCATTAATAACAGAGTTTCAGTCCAGTGAGACTCTCTGTCAGAGTCTCAATCCAATGGGACTCTTTATTAGATTAGCCATATGATCAGACCGAAACTTCTAATATGTGTAACTCCATAGGTTCGAACCAAGTCGGTAACATTGGAATAAATTTTATACTAATCGATGTAACTATCTAGCAATGGGCTCAACATCCGGATAGACTGAATGATTGCAAAGCAACATTCAAGAACCTATTGATGTATGATTACCATATAATTCATCCCTTTAACCCTAATGCTCAAGGTGATCTAGAGTTTAACTGTCAACCCTGAAATAGCCAAGCACATTGTATTTCAACCTTTCAAATCCATCACATGCATTATTCTGATCAAAGTTTTATTAAATTGAAATACATTGATGCATTATAACTCCTACTTATTCGGAGGGTCAATCCTATCTTGACTCACATATCGATTTGACAAGTATTTGACTATATCCAGAAATCCTCCATCACTGAATTAAAATTAGGTAATCCGACACCAAGGTACAGTGAGTTGCTTACAAGTCATCATGATGATTTCAAGTCAGAGAGACACTTGCACCCATACTCTTCGCGAGCTACTCTTGATAGCAGAGTGCTCCATAATTGGTTACGTTCGGTGCAAATATACTCTTATATTCTACCTGTATGCCATACTAATGTCTCCACACTCTTTGGTTAAAAGGACAACCAATCCATATGGCACACAATGACCTACATTTGATATCGCTATCATCCTATTAATAGCATATTATTTGGTCACGAACACGTTTAAGGACTAAACGGTAATCTTTTTTATCGATTAAATATAGTTCTAAGGACTTCATCACAATACAAGAGTTCTAAAAAGATGGACAACATGTGATGAAAAGGTTAATAATATTATTAATAAAATTCATATACAATGTACAAATATGAGCACAACTGTCAACAGACTGACGATTGGCTTTGCGACATAATTCCCAACAAAGTATGCTGCAATAAATTTGGCACTAGAGAAAGGGCCTCACAGCCTAATTCTGGAAAGAGAGTATGCCGCATTGCTCTACCACCTCCCACCAGGGGTGAGGTAGAGCTGCCCACCCATTTACCTCATAATAGTTGGCAGAATCGGAGCAAACCGCTCATGGTAGTGGAGCCCTACCAGTTTGACAACTTGGTTCATCAGGTTCAGATACTGATGAACGCTGTCTAGTACCTACAACAAGCCATGGAATGATGGCAACTATCTCATCCCATTCCTTGGGCGGTGCCATCCCGGCATAGCCATCGGGACTAATCTTTGGTCCTAGAGTATCCCCCTCAAAGGATGCACCGATTGGCCTCTCTTGATCGACGACCATCTTCATACCATGGGTCCACCCATAGACAATAATGCTGGCGATGTTGAAAATATGTCCCAAAAATTAATCGTCAACCTGTTGATGGT
Source organism: Elaeis oleifera (assembly GCA_000441515.1). Lineage (NCBI taxonomy): Eukaryota > Viridiplantae > Streptophyta > Magnoliopsida > Arecales > Arecaceae > Elaeis > Elaeis oleifera. Next base: position 621,826 of record KE504709.1, on the reverse strand, counting down.
TGAGCAACCTTATATTGTAATTAATTTGTTAATAAAT
>KE504709.1:577518-589599 GCA_000441515.1 Elaeis oleifera | reverse complement strand
CATAATTTTTTGAAATATATAATCAAAATATTAAAATTATCTCCAATAGATTACACATCTTCTGTTCTTGCTCTTGAGACTTCCGAATCAGGACTTGATAAAATTATGATTTTATCCTGAATACAATAAATCTTTTTCAAGCTAAAATCATTAGTAACCTCCTCAAATGCTTTGTAATCATCAAAATCAATTCAAGGAGCAACAAAATAAATATTTTATTCGCTACAACGATATTGCTTATACAAAGGTTACAAGACTTTATTTCACCAGTATCCTTGGGCATCATCTCGACAACATATATAAGTTGCATCCCCAGGTTCTTAGAGACATTTATGTAGGGGGATCTCCACCCAAGGGGACGATGGACCTCGAGGGAGGACAACAATGAAGGCATAGCCAGCGCCCCCCCTAAGGAACCATCTACCTCTAGGATACCACACTGGGGATGTTCAAGAGGCCACCTAGCTAGTGGGTAAGGAGCATCCCCTTGGAGAAGTGGAAGGCCCCCCTTTGAAGCACAGCACTAATGCAGCCTCTAGTGACCACTGGTCCGGCTTCCTTACCGAAACAACAAATATTTAAAATATCTCCTATGCCAAAATTTGCACCAGTACATTCTCTCAAAATATTTGGTGGCTAATCGAGCAGTAGCAAAAATCTCTCCGATCATAGAAGAACACCGACCACCCCATAGCGGAGGAGGAACAGTGCTCCCACATTATGAAAGGCCTTGGATTGATGCCAACTCCATACCGTAAGGGCCTAATTTATAAAGATAGAATTAAATATTTTCAATTACTCCCCATTGATTATGCGGCAGATGCCATCATGGGAATAGCCTCGAAGACCACGTTTTGTGATGATCAGACTTTTGACCGCCTCTTTGATGAAATGTCATTATCTAGAAGCACCAACATTTAATGCCGCATTTTATAGGCCCAAACATTTGACTTTCCCTAGAAGATCTCCACTTTGCTCAAGACCTCGAATATTGGGCTCAATGAATCTCTGGCACAACGATAGGGGCTAACCCTCTGAGGACCCCACTTGTTAATAGGGGCTAACCCTCTGGGGACCCGATGTGCGACAAGGGCTAACCTTCGGGGAACCCACTTACTGCTTATCGCAAATGGGACGAGCAATGACTCGGGCGAACTTCGAGTGGCTCACTTCGATGTTAGGTTTATACATGGGGTCAGTGCGGCAAAAGATGACAGCAAGAAAGAGTTTTCGCTGATAGTGGATACTCCACAATGACTTCGGCCCACTCCTTGCCGAAGGGTAGGTCGAGTGGAGATATCAATAATTTCGATCCGCTCCTTACCAAAGAGCAAGTCGAGTAGAGACCACGTCAACTCCAATCCCTATCGACGTGCAAGTTGAGCAGAGGTATCGACGACTTTGGCCCACTCCTTACCAAAGGACATGCCGAGTGGAGATCATGTCAACTTCGGTCCCACCGACAAGCAAATCGAGCGAAGATATCGATGACTTCAGCCCGCTCCTTGCCGAAGGACATGTCTAGCAGAGGCCATGCCAACTCCAGTCCCTACTGATAGTGAGGTCGAGTGGAGGTATCAATAACTTTGGCCTACTCCTTGCCGAAGGGCAAGTCGAGCGGAGGCTATGTCAACTTCGATCTTTGCTAATGGATAGGTCGAGTGGAGATATCGATGACTTCGATCCACTTCTTGCTGAAGGGTAGGTTGAGTGATCTCTACCACAGATAGGTTGAGCGAAGGTATTGACAACTTCAGCCCACTCCTTATCGAAGGACAAGTCGAGCAGAGGTCGCATCAACTTCGGTCCCTACTGATGGGCAAGTCAAGTGGAGATATTGACAACTTCAACCCGCTCCTTACTGAAGGGCAGGTCGAGCAGAGGCCACGTCAACTCTAGGCCCTATCGATGAGCAGGTTGAGTGGGGTACCAACAACTTCGGCAAGAAGGTATCGACGTTCTTTAACCCTGAACATGGGTCCATGCACAACCACCTCGATAAGCTCGCAAATAAGCCAAAAACATCAGATCGATGCAACCAAAGAACATTTTATTTAGAAAAAAGCTTAAAACATTATAGCTTCAGCCAAACAAAGACCACCACAGCAAAAGAATACAAGCTCCACCACCACTCGAGCCATACATCAGGTTAATGCAATAAAGAGAGAAGCTTGGCAACGTCAACACCACGAATAGCGAGGAAATGCTTGCTCTATAGCTGCACCTTCGACAATGGTCAGGAAACCACACTAGCAGGAGGCAGGATTGCCCTCAAGAGAGATCCAAGATCTCCCTATAAGAGTGGGACCTTAAAGCAACCCCTGATGGCTGCCACTGCGGCTCAGCAGGTGGGCGATGGATTCTCCCAATACCACCCATCACGAACAAATCAACCACTGGCCCACTCTTGCGAGTCGAATCCTTATCGGGTGAAGATACGGGAAGCTCTCAGCAGGCAAGAACAAGCAGCAACAATACCACGGTATCAGGAAAAGCAATAGCAAAAGGTAGCCGAATGAACCCAGCCTCAGACAAATGAAGTGAAGCCCTATTTATAGAATAGCTAGGCCCGATCGTCCTAGATTGTCCTTTCTAACTACATAATTGTGTCACCAAAAAAGGAGCCTCAGAGATTGTGCCTCCTCAAAAAAGGAGCTCTGATGGGACCTTTCAACAGGCCATTGTTATTATAGTCCCAAGCATTAAAAGCTAGAAAGTAGCAACTGGTCTGGATTCATCTGCTCAGCTAAGCTCAGGAGGGCCACTACTTCCACCGTCTAAACCAACTGCTTCAGACACCAAAATGGGGGGCAAGTATTGTGGGGATGCCCCGCCCAACCACGAGCCTCGGGACTCATCCCTGGTGCTACTAGCAAAATCCTGACGATTGACCCAAAAGCACAGATGAACCCAGATTGTAGCCGATCTACACTCCGGTCACCAACCGCTGTGCTAGCCACGATCTTGCAAACATACCTCTGACCTTGTGCTTAGCACCCCTTATCTCCATAGCAGCATCTGTGCTTTGGGTGCTGACCTTGAAAGGGCCCCAATCCCGATGGCATCGACCACTGATCTTCATCCCTCAGTGATTCACATGACGGACATTGAGCCCCATCCATATGCTTGGAATGATATGCAGGGGACCCTCAGGTAGTCCTATCAAATCACGTCACTCGAAGTCAAATCAAGTCACTTCTGATAATGGCTGGCTGTGCACCATAAAAGGTCCTATCAAATCATGCCACTTTTGAGAATAGCTGGCTGTACGACACTAGCCGCCGAAAGTCAGGACAAGCATCAGGAATGGTCCATTAGGAGAAGTTGGGATGGTCTTCTATAACTTTCTTCTCCATGACTCCTATATAAAAGAAAAAAGGAGACTTCCAAAGAGAGGTGATGCCATCCTTTATACTCTCTCCCTCTCATCCGTTCCAGGTATCTGACTTGGGTATCGAAGGATTTCTGTCGGAGCCAACTCCGGCTCAAAACTTATTTTGTAGGATCAAGCACTGCCACACTCTAGCCTCTCCGATCAGAGCCAGAAATCTACTGCAACAAGGCCCATTGAGGAAGCTAGCAATATTGGTTGATTGGTTTGCTGAGGAGATGAATTTGGTTGGGAAAAGATTGAGCTTTTAACGGTTCGTCATTAAGCCATACATCAAACTAGAATAATGTTTATTCCTCATTGCCAATCTTTGGGATGGTGGACTATTAGAAGGACTAGCTAGGATAATAGGTGCCCCTTTCAAAAAGGGCAAAGTTAATCGAAAAGTTGCTGGTGCCGGTGTTGAGGGTAGTGGATGGTGTTTGTAATAGTTAATTTTTTAGATTAGTTTCTACCATGGTTCATCTTGCTGTGCAAACTTCTACCACCACTTTAAGAGTAGGGCTTGGTCCAAAATGGTGAGATTCATAATTCTTAAGCCTCCAAGGCTCTTACACCTTGGTTGGGAGTTTGGGAAAGAAAAAAAATATTAGTAAGGAGAGAAAAAAAAAGAAGGAACGTATTCTTTCCTCTTGGTTGGGAGTTTGAAGAAAAAAGAAATAATTTCTTCCCTTCATAGTTGGAAGCAAAGAAGAAAGAAAAGAAAAAAATGTTATAACCTTCTTTACTATTATACTCTTAAACATAATGCATATAGTATCAATTTATCAAAATAACCAAAATATGTGCTAACTGTTATTGAACTGTGGTATGCTTAACTTGAAAATGTATATTGTGGTATGCTTAGGAGGTGTTGAATCAGCGAAGAAAATGAAACAAAATGAAAAAGATGAAATAATAAGGTCATCCAAAGCACATAAGTGAAAAACCAAGAAAGAAAGTCATATCTTTCTTAAACATGCTTTGAATGCAGTCAGATTTTTTTGAAAGAGTACATAAGAATTTAGCAATAGTTGGATTTGCTTTGAGTGCATCCTTAGAGATAGCTGAAGTCCAAAATTTATTGTTTTGACATTGTATTTGACAACCAAGGTCCAGAATTCACTTAGTTGATACAACATAAACCACCGAGTAAGAGTTCCAAAACTAGTCTAGTAAGAGTTCTATCAAGTACAATCAAAATATATCAATCATGCATCATTTTTTTCAGTCAGCTAGTAAGAGTTTCAATCAAATAAACTAGTTAACTAGTAAGAGTTTTACACTCCAATAACTTAGTAAGAATTCCAAAACCAGTCAGACAATAAAAATAGCCATTACTATATTCCATCGAGAACCTACTTAGGTACCATGCATCATTTTTTCCAATATATTCTTATGCCTCTCAATTAGACACCAAAAATGACCCTTGCTTTTTTGGATTTTGGATGAGAAAAATAGGAATCATCAAGTAAGTGGGACTCCATTCTAATGGCCATCAATTTATTAAAATTTCTTTGTATAAGCACGTGGCCAATTTTTTGGATAATAAATTTTTTCTCTCTAATTGCATCCGCAATATTATCAATTGCAGACTTTAAAACTTCAATCTTTTGATCAACATCAGTTGAAGGATTTATTTTTTGACCTTTTGAACTTGTTGCACTTTGAGTCCGAACTTGAACTTATGGTCTTGGAGATGGCATATCAATTCTATCATTCACATCATCAAAGCCCTCCAACAGAACTTTAGTTTGAGATATTAGTTAATTAATATCATGAATAATATCTGTGTGACTCCCACTTAAGCTAGCCCATCTTCGTCATTTCTTCTTTGCAGTTTCAGCACCTTCATGTGTTGTCCTATCTTTAGCAAATAGTTCCATTAAACTCTCATAGTTATGAACAGGTTTAGTCCTCAATTTTTTGTATCAAGATATGTCTTAATACAAAAAATATATAAATATGTAAATATTGTATCAACAATAATCAAATTAAGAATAAAATATAAATAATCAAATTCAAAAATATACTTCTATTAGTCCCTTCCAAACCTTAGGTTCTACTATCCACAGGTTTGTAATTGGACTCTAAGCAAAATTACTTAATCTATTTCTAAACAACTCAAACCACTCATTGAAATTTACCTTAAGAGACTTTAAGTGGTTCTTCAAATTAGCATTGTTCAAATCTATATCAAGTTTTTACTTACATCTTTAATCATTTGAGTATAAGTAGCAGATGTGAAACTTCCATCAGATCTATTTTCTGCTCGTTGTTGGTAAACCATTGCTTTAATGAATATATCATCCATATGAGCTGTCCATCTCAAATATTCTTTTCTTTACTTGATCTTTTTTTGTGCCGCTCCTTAATAATATCTATGTTATAAAATATATAAAATACATATTGAATCCTAGCATAAAGTTTTAACCATAAATATTATAAAAAATTCAAGTACAGTTAATTGCAATAAGCCCAATACATAATAAATAAACAAATAAATAACATAGTAATTGCTATGGAATGTCATTCACTATATAATCATTCCACATGTCAAGCAATTTGTAATTTTTTAAAAATTCTTCTTGCATAGTATCTTCATCATCATCTATTGGAATAGAAACCTCTTCTTGCATTGAAGATTGATTTTAAATCTCTCAATCTACTTTATCATTTTTTATCAAGATCTATCTCCATTAAATAATTATGCAAGGTATCATATACCAAAATAATCTCTATTTGTGTGTCAACCAAGTAATTGGACTTTATTATGCTTCCGATGATAGAAATTATTTTTTAATATATTAAATACCTTTTTACTGCATTACGCAATGATGCATATCGAAAGTTAAATAACTCTCAAGGATTTTCTAATGCTCGAGTGGAGTATTCTTTCAAATGATAGCGCACTCCTCTATAAGGTATGATAAGTCCACTTCTTACCATACATTCTGTATCAATAAGATAATTTTTATCTACTAAAAATTAAAGAAATGAGTAATAATTGTACTGTATTATAAATAATATAAATTTATTAATTACTAAAATTATTTTTAGGAATCTCCATCTTATCTTCTCTCCTAAGTGCATTTGTAATTATTCTGGAGTCAAATGCCATCCCTTTCCGGTCAGACAAGGCATATGTAAATTTTAATTAAATGAGCATGTAGCCAACATATTTTGTATTGGATAATCCTTTCTATCATGATATCTTGGGGCATCAGATTGAGATACTTTCATATGAACGTATGTTCCATCAATAGCTCCCACACAATTTTAATATGTAAATTTTATGTAAATATTCATTTAAATACATATTTACATAATTAAAATAAATTAAATAAATTTTATTTATCTTGAAATATAGATAAAACTTACTATTGTTAAATATTTCTGAGAAAACTTGTTCTCCTATGGATTGAACTAAAAATTGATCTTCTAAAGATATTATTACTCTTAGTACTCTATGAAAATGATGACTAATGATCTCATTAGAGCGACAAAAGAAGTATGAAATCATATAATTCCTCATATTATATGATAATGTGTGAAGAAATTTAGCAACTTGCTCTTCAACTGTTGCTTATTTAGTAGGTTGGAGACTACCATCTTTTTGTAACATCTGACATAAATTTATAAAAGCTTTTGGTCACATTCGAATAATATCACGATATTTTTTATTTATACTTAAATATTACATTATTTCATCTGGTATTAATTATCTTTTTATGGAAGATTGACTAATATGCCGATCAATATAATTCTTACAATGATGAAACCTATGTCGCATCATAAAATTTACAACACAATAAATAAATTCAGCCGCAACTAGCCGTTGACTTCTCTCTCATAAGAGAAACTCATCTTTTCCATTTTCTTGTCTTTCCATCTATCACATATTTTAATTTAATTAAATAAATAAGTATGTTATGCTATATGATAAATAGATAATAATAAATTATTGAAATGAGAATAAAATGAAAAGAGAAAAATGGTTGATGGGCAACAAGCACACCATAGATTTGGTATCATATTCATATCCTCAGAATCCACAAAATATCATGCTTTTACCAAAACCAAGCTCTCAAAACCTCAAGGGACAACTCACACGGCCACAACTTAAAAAAAAAAAAACAAGAAAGGAACCCACGAAACCCCTCCGTCTCTCTTAAGTGCTCCCCTTTCCATAAATCTCTGAAAAAGAGAAGACAAAAAAAAAAAAAAGTTGGAAAAGGCCTCAATTTTTGATTTTTTTCCATTTTTTTTGTTTTCTTTGATTTTTTTCTATGTTTTCCACCAATTATTCCTCTATTTTCCATCCTTTAGAACCAAGAAACCCTTTTGTCTCCCTCCTCAAATGCTCTCCTTTCCCATGGATCCCTAAAACAGAGAAGTGAAAATAAAAAAAAAGATAAATAATCTAAGTGAGAAAGGTCTTATCTTTAAGTTTTCCGTCTTTCCTTTGTTTTGTGGATTTTTTCTGTGAAAAGTGCTTCTACCATTTTCCATCCACAGGAGTTTCAATCATCCCAAAGGAACTCTGGCATGTGTTGTTAGTTTTATGGATGACAAGGTGAAATATTGACATCCAATACTTATACATTGAATGACTTTCAGAAAGGAGCTAACAAGTGTGAGGTGCTTGGCTAGAGATACGATTTTTTGCTTTCCTCCTAAGAGTCTTTAGGTGAACAATGCAGAGGAATGGCTATGTATTGAAATAGGGATTTGAGTAACTGGGCGGCCCAGCATCCATGCATATCCTTGGCCTCTTCCGGGTGCATTCCTAGATTGATCAAATGAGTTAATGACAGTTGATTTTGCGGCTAGAAAGTAGTTCAAATTAGTATAAAAAGAATTTAAGCATGCTGATATGATCTTTTGGACCACCGTAGAACATTATTGGGACATCTGCGAATTGTAAGCATTGAACTTGTTCGGTGGTTTTCGGTGGCCTGATGCCTGAGATGGAAGTTTTCCGTTCAGATCTTGTTGAGGATTTTGGGTAAGCATGTCAGCCACCAGGATAAATAACTGAGGGGACAAGGGGTTAGCTTGTTTTAAACCTCTATTTGCTTGTCATGCCATTGATGATGAACGAGGATCTGACTGACTGTCGAAGTGATTGAATCCTGATTTCCCAAGTCTATTGTCAAAATAGAGGCTCATATAATCAAGGATAAACTACAACCAAAAAATCCAATTACTTTAGTCTTTTCTCAAATTTCCTTAATTTAGTATCATGTTTTAGGGAAGAAAAGTTCAATCCCCAAATTGACCTCTCACTAAAAAATTGTTACTCCACCGCTAACAAAATTACTAGTTTTGCCGTTAGAAGAGAGAGGATTTTGTGTGGACTTGAATTGTTTATTATCACCATTCCCTTGCCCATTTCTAATCTGCTATTGAATGAGTGCTAATGTAGTACTTTGTGTGTGGTCCGATTCTATAGGATACACGCCTAGACTCTTACATTGTACAAACTAGTAGGGATTTAAAATCTATAATAAGACTTACTGTACAAAACTAAACTTGTGCACATGCAAATTTGATGAACTCAAATAAACACTTGCTGCTTACCCTTTTCTATTTGAATCTGTGTAAATTAATTTTATGAGCTAAAAATAAATGAATTGGGATATAGACTTGGCACTAACTCAGCAGAGTGCTTGCTCTTGGAGAGGTCCAAGATTTAGACCCTAATAGTGGCATATTACTATCATATTCTCAAAATATGCTTGCATAAGTATCATACTAGATCAATCATTCACAAAATGCCACTTCAACATCCCTCTAGTGCTACATTAATTTCTAGAATGTAGTGGTTTTATGAAACAAAGCTTGCCCAAAATCACTACCCCTCTGAGAGTAAATGATAAAACATGTTTTTTGTTGGTTTTGAAAAACTAACTTTAAATTAAGAAATTGAGTAGAGGTTCAAACATGTCCTCTATCATAGTGCAAAAAAGCTTTTGAAAGGGGTTAAATTCAAAGATTGTGAGTTTCTCTTTCACTAGTCTTTTCTAGATAGAGACTCCTTGACTTCCCATTAGGCTCTGTATCCTTTAATGACCAAGGAAACCCTTCTTATCATCCTCCCTTTCTCTTCTCTTCTCCTATCTCCTTCCTTTCCCTCCTTTCTTTCCTTCCTCAATTCTCTTCCCTCATCTATTTGTATTTTATTGATAGGTGAAAGCGCTTTGATGTCTATTTGATACTAGAAATAACAATATTTTGTAAGGAAATGACTCTAGGTTATGAAGGACACTCACAATTGAGGATTAGAATGTAGGAGGTTAAAGGTGGATGCAGGGACATTATTAAACAAATAGGATGATGAGGTGGTCGTTGCTAGAATGGAGTTTTGCCCTAGGATGCCTGAGATCAAAAAGACTAGTAGGATGGCAGGTGGAGTCTGATGGGTATGGTAGAGCGGTTGTGGCATACAGGTGTTGCTATAGTGCTTACATAATGTCAAGCTTGATATAAATGATGGGGTTGCCGGAGGAAAAAAGATCAATGAGAAGGTAGTATTGGAGAAGAGGACGGCAAAAAGATGGTAATAGGATTTGTACATGTCCAAGAGGATTATCAGACTTGATGTAGATTACTTCAGCCACTACATAAAGGATTAAATAGAGTCTAAGAATAAAATCCACAACTAAATCACATGCCAAAAATTTAGGAGCCATAATTTGCCATGCGATGCCTGATTGAGGTATATTGCGGCCAACTCCTCATCGCCTGTCGTCGGAAACGAACACCTACAAGACAACGTCCGCACTGACCAGATTTGTGTTCGACGGAGACCCTCCGATATTTAAGTTAGAGAGAGAGTTGGTGAACAGTAGATGTCAATATTCAGAGTAGCAGAGTTCTGGCCCGAAATGGCTTACCAGCTCTGTTTTCTTACCCCTTTTATAGACAAGGTTCTTATAACCATCGAACATGGTCCCGTATTTTATGGTGCTAAATCATCGGGCCATAATCACGTAGTGGGTCATTAATTTTCAATTATGGTGACGTGATGTGCGGTCGGTAACCATTCGTGATGGTTAAGGCATATTGAGCAGATTAGCCGACTGTATATCGATAGTAGGTACGGTCGTCAGTTGATGATTCTGCTGTATCGTCGGTCACTGATCATAAGTCGGTGATATTTGTTCAATCGGTTGATGAAGAGTCAGAGTCATCAGTTCGGCCGATGCTCCTCGAAGTTGTGCGTGCAGTCGGTCGACTATTGTCGAGTCGGAGTCGATCAGTCGGAGTCATACGTTCGGTAGGTTGGCTATTGCCGAGTCGGAGTCGTGGAGATCAAAGTCGGGGTCGGTGGGTTTACCCCAATAGTTGCCTCCCACTCTCAAATCTAAAGTGATCCAACATGTAAATTGTCACGTGGTTTATCACATTAGATGAAGAGAGTTCTATCACATCGAGCCTCAATTTTGATGTCGTTTCCTCCGAGATACGGGTGAGCGGCTATTTTATCGTATTGGCAGGTACAGTCGTCAGTTACACTGATCGGATAATTTGGTATCAGTTGTCAGTGTCAGGCATCGTTTCGAAAAGTCGATTCGACATCAAATGATATGATTCTGACAAGTAGATCTGTTCCACGTGTCCGGATGTTATTAGGTCAGAATTGTTCATGCGGATAGAGATGATGTGGTTCAATCTGAAACAGGTGTATCAAACCGTCCGACTAATGATCGGTCTAGTTGTTGCCACGTATCATCATCTGGTGGATCTTCGATTTGACCGCTCTCATCTCGACCGTTGAGAGATCCTATATATAGAGTCGTTCTCAGCCAAATTTTACTTTCACTGTCTTTGGTGGTGCTGGGACTCTACCGGGTTGTTGCCCCAACGCACAAGGTTATCGCTCCCAGCTTTCAGATCAACTTTTCCTTCTTTCGAGTCTTTTCTTCTTTCTTCTAAAGTCTTCTGTCTTTTTCAGAATAATTCTCATGGCTAGGGCTTCTCCTTCTCGGAAAGATCGGTCGAAGAATCCGATTAATGAGTCCCTGTCGAGTCCAGATGTGGAGTCCTCTTCACTTTCGGGACCGAATGTCGAACGGCTCCGGGAGCAATTTTGTATCCCGGAGCAGTTTCAACTTTTCGCCCCTGAAGCCAATGGTCGGGTGAATAACCCACCTTCGGGCTAGGTGGCCTTCTACATCGAAGATCTTCGGGCGGATCTTCGATTTTCGATTCTGAAGTTTGTTCGAAATATTTTGGATTATTACGGATATTGCCCGACTCAGCTGGCACCGAACTCGGTCCGACTGATAATTAGCTTTGCTTTGCTGTGTCGGATGTTGCCGACCATACCTCATCCTTCTCTTTTCTGAGCCTTATTGGTCCTTCTACCTCATCTGAAGGCCCGAGGGTGGTAGTTCTTCAACCCTCGAAAAGACTTTTCCTTTATCACTGGTCTTCCATCATCCATTCATGGATGAAAGAACCAGTTTTTTTTGCTTCTTTTTCACTTTCTTGGGATTTTTCTTCTCGTTGGGGTGATCTTCGCACCGGCCCCAATGACAACAGTGTTAGATGTGTGCCCTAGATGCCAGATTGGCTGACACATTCCTGTACAAATCTAAAGACAAATTTGTAATTTTGACTATAAATCAATAAATAGATTATTCTTCTATCACATTGTGTACATTGTGTCTGTGATACATCCTTTGAGTTAGTAGGAATGTCAA
>KE504709.1:528824-543991 GCA_000441515.1 Elaeis oleifera | reverse complement strand
GAATAGAAAAATAAGGTTAGGACCAGCAAAAAGAAATTCAGATTTGGAGATCTACGATGCAAGCTGGGAAATTTTGTAAGTAAGGTTTAGATATATGACGATCATGAACTTATAGTAAGTTATTTATGAATGTTGAGATTCGGGTTGGTACTTGCTTTTAGATTTAGATGCTCTGAACCAATGAATTATTTGATGAATAATGGAATTAAATCTTTTATTTGATGAATTTTAGATGATTATGATGGATTGGCTTCGTGTTATTGGGGGCTCCATCTCTCGATAGCATGGCCGTGTTATGTCCCGGATTTGGGGCGTGACACGATCGATCGGCTATTGTCGAATGGAAGTCGTAGAGACCAAAGTCAGGATCGGTGGGTTTACCCCAATAATAGGTGAAAGTGCTTTGATGTCTATTTGATATTAGAAATAATAATATTTTGTAAGGGAATGACTCTAGGTTACGAAGGACACTCACAGTTGAGGATTAGAATGTAGGAGGTTAAAGGTGGATGCAGGGACATTATTAAACAAATAGGATGATGAGGCGGTAGAATGGAGTTTTGCCTAGGATGCCTGAGATCAAAAAGACTAGTAGGATGGCAGGTGGAGTCTGATGGGTATGGTAGAGAGGTTGTGGGATACAGGTGTTGCTATAGTGCTTATATGATGTCAAGCTTGATATTAAATGATGGGGTTGCCGGAGAGAAAAAAAATCAATGAGAAGGTAGTATTGGAGAAGAGGTTGGCAAAAAAGTGATAATAGGATTTGTACATGTCCAAGAGGATTATCAGATTTGATATAGATTATTTCATCACTATATGAAGGATTAAATAGAGTCTAAGAATAAAATCTATAACTAAATCACATGCCAAAAATTTAGGAGCCATAATTTGCCATGTGATGCCTGATTGAGGTATATTTTTTTTGAAATCAGATAATTTTCAAGATCTATGATATGACGTCATCCTTAAATAGTACGACACATTGATCGCTTAGAGCTAAATTCCATTGTTTAGATCCTAAAATAAGCTAGTTAAAGTAATTTTTTTTTTCAAAAAAAAATTGATTGAAAATATCTATCAATCTAGAAAGAATTAGAAAAAATAGCTGCAAGGAAAGTGATACGGAATTAAGATTACCTCCTTTAGATTTTAACTTTTTATAATTATTTTATTAGTCATATCTATTTAAGAAAGATGTATCCTCGGAAGAAAATCCAATCTAAATTATATAAGATGAACCTTGCAAAGATAAATAGATGTTATGTACCATAGTTTGCTATTGATTAATTAAAGAAAAGAGATCTAGATCCTACTTTCCCCAATCTTTCTGCTTTCTTTCTCAAATTTTCTTTAGAAGTTCCAGTTGAGCGGATTAAAGAAATTACTCCCTTCTACCCTGATGGATCAAATTGGTATCAAAGCTCCGATTCACCATAGCTATTGGGCCTTAATTTAAGATCCAAAAACATACATGGTATAAGCAAATGGATGAAGGGCTATTAGTGCTTGAACTATATTGGAGAATAAAGATGAATATGGCTTCTAGTTCTTTCTTGATAGATGATGAGAAAGGAACGTTTCTCAAACCAACCTTTAATCGTAGATCTTTCCAACATTTTATATGGGACATGGAAGTCAAAATGAACAGAAAGGGGGGATAGAGGGTCCCCTGCTAGATCTCTCATCTACGAGTGACAAGAAGCCCTTTCCTGCCATTCATAAGCACTAAGATTTTAGCCAAAGGGATATGCTCAGCTTTTATGCTCCATTTAAATCAGCTTCGATCCTCTCAGGCGCCATTTCCACCAATAGATGACCCAAGATTGGGTCATATTTAGTACCTTCTATCTGGTACCAAAAACTTCTACACACCAAGGAATCCACTATTGATGCTTGGAAGAATATTATGACTATGCAAACCACCAATTAGCCTTCCGTCATTCCTATAATTAACCAAGACTTGCACAAAATGTCCATCATACAAGAATAAAAGAAGCAAGATAGTACCAAAACAATAATTCTTATTAACTCGTAAAACAGGGTGTCCATAAAATCTTTGAAAACTTGAAATAAAGATCCTAAAACATCTATAAGGCTTTTAAAGGATGTTTCTAGAAGGAATATCCTTTTGATGATGAACTAACTCCTATTGGATGCTTTTAATGGTCCTTATTCCATTGTCTAACAATACTGACTGTGGCTAATTCTTCCATCAGGCTAGGCTTCGACTCAGACTTGGCTCCCCATTCTTTCGAGCGTGAACCAGTGCCATCGAATGTTCTAGAGTTTGCCTCAAACTTGGTTACTAGTTAGGCATGCTCCCAGGAGTCTATATCCAAATATGATGACCTAGCTGGGCTCATGAGTGAAAATTTACTGGATAATATCCATGCAGATCTATTTTCATATTCAAAATTATCAAAAAATAGATAAAATTTGAGTATTCTAATATCCATACTTATATCCATATCTATCAAAGAAAATAGATATGGATATAGATAGACAACTATATGATCCATATTTGAATATTTTTAATTTCATTTATAATCCTATTCAATTTTTTATATATAATATTCATAAATTTTTAAAGCAAATATATAACCATGTTAATATGCTATTAACTTGATTTACTATTCACTTAATAATATCTTTGATTCTATAGTTATAAATTTAATTATTCGACTCATATTTATATCTATATTTTAGTATTTGATTTATATCAATATCTATTTTAAAAAAATATGGATATTTTACATATGACTAACATCAGTATTCGTATGTATATTTATCAAATAAAATGAATATGGATATAGATATATTAGTATCTCTTCCGTATCTAATCCGATTTCAGCCCTAACTGGGCACCATCAATTGGCTTCCATGTACTATTCATGGCACTTACAGCCGGCCCAATTTAGGTCTCCTTTAGAAGTGTGGGTCGGGCCTGGGCTGCATCAGGTCCGCCGTTCGGTTATGCCTCCGGCACAACAGTCATTCCATCCTATCCTGAGATGATTTTCCACCTTAAGGAGCTCATCCTGAATCAGGAGCCGAGTAAAATCTATAGTCTGAGAGGGTCCTTGACTTTGCATCAGCATTTTGAAGCTGGGCAAACCGATGCACCATTAATTACTAAGGAATCAGTGGAAACATTTAGTAGAGAATACACACGTCGAACTCCATCTCCAGCCCTGTCAACCAAATGAGTCAAGCATCCTTCTTTCATCAAAGTCCAGGAAAGCAATAAAGGTAGGTTTACAATGGAAGCTATGCTGAATTCGATCAAGGAATCCCTCTACTTGGCCATTGTTAATTGTTACCGAGCGTTAATCAACAGCCTTGGAGATTTCTCAGTCAAAATGTGAGAATGACCTACCTACTGATCCAGCCAGCTCTTCAACTTAAATTCCACAGCGTTAATATATGCTGGTTAGACCTCAAAGGTCCCATGTAGGTATTGGGGCAATCTAGTAGCAGTCCCACTTACTGGGACATGCCAAGCATATAAAATCTTTGTTAGGTCAGCGGTTCTCTCGTTTCACAAGAGCACGTCTGCTATATATGCTCACACGTCTCACTCATGACTCGCACTAAATGACCCATGACCTACTGACAAGCAACGCAAGCAAGAAGAAGGGCAGAATTGATCCGGTGAAGTTTCCCATCTCCATCTCTGGTGAAACCCTCCGTGATGTTGTTCGCTCGACGACCAATCCTTTTGGTCATCATTCTCCTAGCCATGCTCCATGGAATACATCCCCAGGGACCGGCACCGGTGCCGGCCCTCGACTGCACCAATGCACTGCTGAACTTGTCATCGTGCTTGACATATGTGGAGGAGGGCAGCAACTTGACACGGCCTAAGAAGGGATGCTGCCGGCCTTGCTGTCCTGCTGGCCACCGAGCCTGTGTGTCTGTGCCAACTCATTGGCAATTATGCTAGCTTTGGCATACAGATCGACACCACCAAGGCTCTCATGCTACCTACCGTCTGCCGGGTCCATGCACCGCCGGCTAGCCTGTGTGCAGGTTAGTGATCAAGGTGAACGTTCTTCAAGTTAATTTATATCACCTTTGTTTCGATAGCAAGAAATGATATGCTTGATTGGATGCTTATAATGTTTTGCAGTGCTTGGAGCTCCCATTGCAAGTCTATCACCAACGAGCGGTGGATCTGGTAAGATCAGGAAACTTATAAACTCCACTTTCCCTCCCTTTCCTTTTATTCTTCTTTTAAAGGAACAGAAATTCTTTCTAGTAGAAAAAGAACAAAATTCTTCAGTGGTCATGACTTTGGCCATCCATTCCATCTAGCATGTGTATACTCCAATACACGCATAGCCTAGTAAAATATCCTTTCTTCAGTTTTCCATGAGCAAAGGAAAAATTCTTGATAGCTTATATATATATATGTTGAGTTTCCATGGATTCTCTATGAAAAGTCTCAGAATTAAAATTATATAAATACATACTAAAAATTTGTATATATTAAGCAAAGAAAATTGTTAAATTTATGAAATATTTCGTAAATATATTGTAGCCATAATTTCATGATAACATGTACTATAGCAATATGATGAGGATCTTTAATAATTCTTGGGTTTTATTTTCTTTCTTAAACAAGTCATATATTCGTAGATTCTTAAGAGAGATTGTTTGCTATAATCATGAGTTCAATTTAAGTCTCAGGTCGGTAAATCTTTTCTTAACAAAGCCATATATAGATTCATAAGAATTTAAGCACCTTCTTTGCTGGAGATGACGGGAATTATGTGGTCTTAAAATCTCCAGTAGGATCCAGTCCATCAACGCCAGCAGCCGTCCCACGAAACAGCGATAGCGGCAGGTCGATCTTGAGAACCACCGGCTCAGTATTGCTCTCAGCTCTCTGCTGCACCGCCGTGGCGATCGCAACCTTCTAAGTTGATCAGAGAACATTACCTGCTTCCTATAGAAAACTATCTTTATAGCTTTCAGAGAGCTGAGAGCAACTACTTGTAATTTCTTATATAGCACATTATCTGCAGTTGATTGAAAATTAATAACAATTCTTTGGTGTTTTTTTTTTTTTTAAAAAAAGGAATTCCTTGGTGTATTTGACACAATTAAACTTTCATTTATTAGGTAGCAAGCATCGGTTGACATGCCGTCTTCCATTGGTTAAGGTGATGGTAACGTTTTTTTTCTTTTTTATTTTATTTTTCTTTTGGTACATGGTGATGGTAACGTTTGATCTGCAATTCTGGTGCTATATTCTAGGGGCTCACCGGTGACATGTGACCTCCCTTGAGCCATTCAATTCTCTGCCTCTCTTTTCGGTTCTACTACAGGAGATGTAGGTGATTTCGGATTTCTCGTGGACTCTACCATGTCGCTATGTGGTATGGTTGATCCAACACAAAAAAGACGGGACCCACATTGTCCGACCTTTAAGTGCTGTTGGGGCCCCCAACTTTGAAGTTTCAGCAGGACTCGGTGCCCATAATCTGGATCAATCATTCTTTAGCATGTACAAAGGATCTTTGGTTTGTGACAAGCACATCCCATGCTTTACAAAGAGATACTGGATCTTCTGCCTGACATCTTTTGCACTGCAAATTGTCGCCAAGTTGACCATCTCAAAAACGGAGAGCATGCATGCATGGAAGATTCCTGCATGATCGATGGTGGTTCAATGCAACCTATGATCCTAGTCATTAGATATAATCTAATCTGAATTACTTGCACCCTTACAATCATGTGATTTTAAGATCTCTTGGTGGATGGTCAAAAATTGATTAGTTTAATAATATAAATAATAAATATTTTTGAGTAGTAATCTACCCGAGTGTAGCAAAATCTATGTCTATGTATATTGTGCATCTTTGCTAACCTCATGAGCCATTACTCGATTGCTAATTTATAAATACAATAAGAACAACAGTATATATAGATAAGACCAACCAACTGGCATCCTATTGGTCTTATTGCTATAGCGCTTTAAGCACAACATTTTTATTCTCATCTATTATCTATATTTAGCTGCATGCCATGCAAGTTTAACTACTAGTGATAATGGTATAGTTAGATTTTCATATGGTGCAGCTAATAGTTGATTCCAAAAGTTATCTTTTCAGTTATCTATGATCATTATTTAAATAAAAATTGAGAAATTTAAACGAAGTTGGTTAACTATCTATAATAGTTTCTCCGACATTTCAATATAGTAATTTGTTTGCCCAAAATATTATAGGAAATAAAAGAAATGTTAATCCAAAAATTCTCATTTGCTATATTTATCCTTTAGAAAACCCAATTGACAAATTGTTAGCAAGTTGTATTCAACAAAAAAAAAAAAAAAGTTATATAATTGATAATTGTGGTCTTCTATTCAAGAAGATCATGTTAATAAAAAAAGTGTAGTGTTATAAATGTGTAAATTCACTGCAATTAATCCCATGACTTAGTCTAGAAATACTACGTTCAGTTAGTTAAAGACACAAGCAAAAGACATATTTTGTACAGCATCATAATAAAAGATATTCTTCTAGATGCATAAATTCATACCAAATTCATGGCTTAATACATAAAACTTGAGTTTGAGTGTATGATAAAATTTTGCAACTTTAACAAAGTACATATAATATCTTTTAATATATTCCATACAAATTCTCTCATGCTTTATATATACTTTTGTCAGAAAATATTGCTCATACAAACAATAAATGAAACAATTAGAGTATTCATATAACATTAGCAAGCAGGCTTTTCTCCACTAGTTGATACCCCTCTCCTCCCCGGAAAGGTTTCAAGTTTTATTAGTATTCCCAAAATGGCTTCAGATCTACAATCCAGAGGTAAATCTTTCTTTGTTCAAACTAATAAAGAATAATTCATCCTTGGGATATCATTGCTCACATTGAGCCATGTCCAGTGTTTGCTGGCTCAGGAATGGTGAGATCACCAGAATTGCTCACATTGAGCGGCTCTAAAATCATATCAGTTGGAATCTTTACCAATCTAAGGATGCTCCTAGATGCAACAACTGTCACAGGATACACGTCATGCAACGTCCTCAGGTGATCAAGGCGTTGCATCACCGTGAACACAGCCACCTTCAGATATTTGGAATTTAAATCGCCAAGAAGGGAATGCCCAACAATGCTTAACATAGGCTGGAAGAGCTCCCATGGCAGGGGAATCCTTCCCCTCTTCCTTCCATGCTCCTCTTTATCACCTTTAAGTCCAACTAAGTCTGCTTGTTTGCTAGCATCAGACATATCAGACAGTTTCTCCGTTTCTTCTCCTCCAAAGGCCCATTTTGGCCAGCCCAATCCACACAACGCTCCAACTTAGAAGAGATGGGCATGCGATATATCTTGCTATATGGTGAAGCTCCAAGGCCACCCAACAATTCGAGTTCGTTTAGTGGACACCATGCATAAGACTCCAAAGGTCGGAGAGGGGCCTTAGTCTCATGGTAGACACTAGGATTGCCGAGGTTCTGGAGGATCACAGCCCGAGGCTTGCCGCCACTAATCATAGTCCCGTGCTTATAGAGGAATGGAAGGATAGCCTTAAACCCTGGAAAGGACTATTGACAGATGGTCCGAGAAAGATAGATGCCAGTGATAGTAGGAAGTTGAGGACAGCAAACTGGAGACTTGGGTTGGTGGATTGGAAGGTGTGGTAGAGCTAATGACATACGTGGTCATCACTAGCATTAGAGTCGGATGCGGCAAAAGTGGGTAAGAGATGTCTTTGGAGACGATAAGGTCGTGGAGGGTTGTGGCAAGTTTTGTCGCAGAAGGTGAGGGTGTCGGGGAGAGGACCCAGGATGATGGAGAGGGAGTGGATGGTGTGGTGGGTAGGTGGATGGAATGCCAAAAGGCGGCGCATTTGGAAGGGACAACATCAAAGGACATGGCGGGGGAGAATCGAGGAAGAGAAGGAAGGGAGGGGAGAGTTTAGGGGATGTTTTGGTACTCTGGAGGAGAGATAGGGAAGGGAGAAATGGAGGAGGAAGGAGTGCAGGAATAATGCGAAGGGTGCTTTGAGCGGGTCCGACTTTGAATTTGACCGGTTGGCAACGGCTAGGTTGCTTGTTAGGGTCCAACAATCGAGCTGAACAAGTCTGCACACTGTTGGACCATCTCTTGGGCCAGACTTCGCGTCACTCAACCCAACATGGGCATCGTGCAAGATGTGCCTACTAATTTGAAGTTGGACTGAGTCATTGATACCAAGCTCATGTAATTCTCAGGCAGGGCTCAAGTAAGCAGTTTGGTAGCTCTTTAGAGCATTACTAACCAAAACCGGCCTAGAATGAAGCATGGGTATGGTATATCAGATAGCAGGGAGCATCTGACTGCAGATTGCAGGGAAGCCATCTACTGAAAGAATCCTCCTCCTCAAGGAGTTGTGTTTTGCACACTTTAGTCTAGCTATGAAGGAAATATCCAGCAACAATACAAAAGTCCAAAATGCATGCGGTATGCAACATATGTGCCACCATTCAACTTTTCTCACACCCATAATGCACTGTCAAGGTTTGAGCAAATTAAGCATGGATTGGCCTTAGTTCAAGGAAGGTGATAAATATAACGAGCCGGTCATGCTTTGGCTAGCCAAGCTTAATGGGCATCTATGGCTTGCATAGGCCAAATAGTAAAGTTCCAGATGTCAATAAATGCTGGGTATGGTATTAGAAAAGTCATATCCGAAGTGCCATACTGAATCACATCACTTTTGTTCCCACAATAAAGGTGTAGATGATGTCTTATTCAGGCAAACACATCAATGTTATTGCGAGGCACTGCAGCCGGCAAATCAAACCTGTATCTTTTTTCTTTTGCTAAAATATCAAATTTTACATAATTTCATAAGATCTTCAATGTGATTGGCTTCGGTTAAATTTGGATCAAGCAAGTCTAGCAGTACAATTAATCCAAGTTGAATGAAAAGTCTTCCCTAGGTAATTGAAATACAGACACATGCACCACAGGATGTCTACTAGCCTCATGACTACAGCCTTGCAGACCCCTTCGTGGAACCATTGCGCAAATTGCAGGAGAAAGTCCCTGATCTTGCAGAAAAGGACTACCGGAGAAAAAAGTCAGCTCCCTGATAGTGAATTCACGGCGCATCTTTGTTCTCTTCTAATTCTAACTTCAGTTTGGATTTGTATCTAGTGGTTATTTCTCAGATTCTGTGTGTTTTTCATTCCATTGCTCGAACCATTATTTACTACTTCTCAATATTTTCTTGCGGCTCATAGTTGTGAGGTCACAAATGTTTTATTAAGATTTCGAAATGCAAAGAAGATCTGGTATAGAAAAAGGGTGATCCATGCTCGAGAACCAAGATAATTCCACTATCAATTCACAAATCCCTTGAAGATTAAACTAATAAATAAAATTATTTAATTGAATGCACAAGAAAGAAAAGTTCATCTCAAAAGCTGCTCGCTTAATTAATTATCGACCACACTATTATAAACTTGGTTTGTATGTCACATGTTTTGGAAGTTTTCGTGAAAGGAAGGGAGGGTAACTAGAAAAAAGGCCAAAAACTCATTCAGCATAGAGCATTATTAGTTAGACTTTGTACTTAGACGACCATTTCGATGCTCTAGATGATTTATAACTGCCAAATGAGGTGAACATGGACATGTTTGGTATTGGTTTCCATGCTCGGGAGACATGGCTTTGTTAAATTGGAATCTGCATAGCTTGTATCACAAAGCTTACACTGTGCAATGAACCAAGGGAGCAGGAACACTTACTTATCCACGAAAATCTAGTGAAAAATCCCTAAATACCCGCTGTTTACCAACTCGATGTTCCCTTAGCCATCTCCTGATTAGTTTAACCTCTAACACATGTTCTTGTTTCTCAAACATCTACAAGTTCTCTCTTTCAAGCACTAGGGCATGTGCTACTCTTTTTAAGTAACATCTAACATGATGGTTTTGGGCCTTGAGCCAAGGAATGGATTAGAATTTAGAAGCATACACATACATCACTTTTTGACATACATTTTCACCTCATTTGTTTAGTTGCATTGGCATGTTAAGTTGCGAAGCCGGTCCACTGTTGTTACTTGCCAACCAATCACAGTAATTTCCATCCCTGTAGACATGCATGATTTCTTTATTTTCACGTAAATGGTCTGATAGGGAATTGGGACAATCATTTTATTTAAAGAATCTGTTAGGTGATCTAACTAATTTTGCTGCGCATTCAGTGACGGCGCATTTAATTCTGAATATATGCCATCATAGAAGGGCGGCGTGTTTTGTTGAAATAAAGGAAAAACTGTGCATGTCTGTAGAATTATGGGCAGGATTGGAGGGGGTGGAGAGGGGGAGGGAGGTAGTGAGGGATCAGTGAACAAAAATGCATTACCTCTAAGCATAAGAATGGGAAAGGGAGTTTCTTTTTCCTTCAACAGTAAAAATATAGTTTGTACGTGTACTGTACGTAAATATGCGCGTACACACACACATACGTGCATGTTTTTGAGACTCCAAATGCTTTTTAATGAAAATCAATGATAGACTCTCAGAAAAATCCATATCATAAATTATGATCACAATGTTAGAAGAATTGCTTGCAAAGGTAGTTGAAATTTTAGTGTTTCATTATAGAATGGTCCTTTATCATGAAAATGCCTAAATAATTGATGTGGAGGAGGACAGAAAAAGAAAGAAAATATTTGGTAGAGATGTACTGACTCTTAGTGATATTATTTAGATGCCCTGTTTATTAGTAGCATGGAGATCTTCCCTTTTTAATAACCCAGGCCTTAGAAAATAAAGAGTGGATCAGAGAACTCAATTAAACCTATACCTGGATGAGCCATCCAACTATTAATGACAGTGCTTCAAACTTTCTACATGTGCCAACTTACATGGAGTACTTGGATGTGAAGTATAGGATTGAAATCAGAAATACTGAAATGCAAAAGCATATTACCATTTTTTTAAATTCAAGCTGCATGGTCTTATATTTGCCAGTTCATGACGAATTTATATTTGCACCACATCTTGCCCGAGAATGAAGACAAAAACGGTTTTCAGAGCAAAAAGATGTTGCTATTTATTCATGGTAAACATAATTATTTATGGAGCGCTGTGTATAATAGAATGATAAAAAAAAATTGATGAAATGGGAGGACACACCATCCTAATTATTAATAATAATACTATACATAGAAGTAGTTGCTGAAGAGAATCAACAACCATGATCTGGAATACACACTACAAAAGCTGAAAATACCTAAACTTTCTAAAAATCAATTTATCGTGGGCGTAGAAGTAAAGAGTTACTAAAGAAAGTTGGTTAGAGGAGCATAAGGAGAAGAACAATTTTGTCTCAAGCCATATAAAGAGTTACCAAGTTATTTACTCCATTCAATTATTGCACAACAGATCTATTCCTGTCCATGGTAAAAGTCTCAACGATCTGAACCAATAGTCTGTTTCGCTTCCTATTACATATAAGAATCCAACTTTCCCAAAGTGGTTTCAAGTGATCTATTAATGGATCAGTAAGATAGATTTCAACATTAAAAATTCTTTTATTGCGTTCTTTCTAGATGACCGAACAGACCATCGCAACAACAGTAAACCATGCCAATGAGCTAAAGGGTGATCCAGTATTATTGAGCATATCTTCCCATAATTGTTTGACCAATTTGCAGGAGAATGGAAGCTTCATTATATGACAAAATTGATTGATCAAACTCCTAAAGAAACCACCTCAAGCCATGAATATAGAGTTTCTAGAATTTTTCTATGAATAAATGTCTCCTCAGATTACCCAAAGGATTTAACAAATAAATAAACAAAGATTGAATTTTATGAATTTTACTTGGTTATGATCCAATTAACGTGTACAGAATTCCAACTATTTTTTTTTTTTTTTTCTTGAATGTGGTAACTGATTTGCACAGATCCTCCTTGGCAATGAAGAAAATGAACAAACAACCCTTAGCATGCCTTACTATTTTAATCTGCTGCCATGGCTAAAACTGGTTCTCATTTACCTTTTAGTAAATGAAGATGAAATCAAATGACTTCCATATATACCAGGATTAGCATATTGTGAATGAATCACATACACCTTCCTCTCTTCCAACCAAATTCTTGAAATAATATGCATGAATCCTAGCTAGTTAGCCATCAAAAATTGGAATCTTCATGGCTTAGGCCAGTGACCTTTCTTAAATTGCCTTGGACATCCTCTATTACAAAGGCTAGGTTATCTTGCTTCACAAGGGTTAAATCTTGCATTAGGTTTCCGCAGTTAATCTAGGTAATGGCATCGCCTTTGACTAGAATATGATCCCTTTACATTGATCATTTCTTGGATGGTCCATTTCTCATCAGGGGTTCTCAATAATAATACCTCCAATGTGATAAAGTTCTTCACATAGCTTGCTGCCTGCTTCACCTCCATATATGATTCACCAGGGTCGAGGAGGTCTTGTAGTGAAAATGTCAACGCTGACTTAAGAAGCTTAGAAATCAAATGAAGTTTAGCTGATTGGTTAAGGCTTTACAGCAACTGATAAAATATGATTTGGTTGACAAAAATCAACTCAGTCTTGGATCTATTTTGGTACACCTCCATTGTAGGCCTATATCTTGGTTTCTGAGGAGGACATATTTTAGCACTTGTTTTGCTAGGCCTTTGCCTCTGCAGTACTATAAATGCAGCCTACTTCGACGAAAGCAGTTTAGCTTTCTGAAGCCAACTTTGATGAAAGCTATTTAGCTCTCTGAACCTAGAATTATGTCTTCAAGTTGTTAGTATGTCTCAAATGAAGAACAAAAAGCAAAAATGTCAGTCATGTTGCAATAAATAATCTTCGAAAGCTATTGTACCTTGGTTGTTATAACGACCGTGCATACATAATCACCAACAGTTCAATCATTTGTTATTATCTTTCAGCAAATCCATAGTTTATTATGAAACAGAAGATATCATTTCGTTAATGATAAACTTGGATATTGTTAAAATGCACAAGTTGCAAACTAGGACATGTTCTAACCAGAGCATATTTTAAAGCCTATAATCCACTAAGTTAACTAGGATCCCTCCTTAGGCTTCCCCCTTGTATTTTATTAGTATCTTTCATTGTTTCCTCAGTGGTTTCACCAAAACCACTAGCTCTCCCAATATAAATAAAGGGTTCTGCATTAGAAACCAAGATGTTACCATCAGAGGATCTCTCAGACTCCATTGAAGAGATCAACATAATAATCAAACAAAAGGGTGTCGGAAGATAGGACGATTCCATCAGTATCCATATTTGATAAATTTAATCATACTTGAATCTTTGAGGTTTTCTTCTTAATCTTTGCTGCTAATCTCATGCGAGAATAAGTGTTCAATAAGTAAGACCTCGTCGGTTAGTGGACCATGTATAATCTTGAGCTTTGGCATGTGAATTCGAGTTTATTAGAATCAGAAGACTAATTAAAATATTATGGTTGTTTCTCTGATCTCTCTTGTTAAACAATTGATTAACATTTTCTTGAGATATGGTGGTGGACTAATCTCAAGAACAAATCACTGCACATGAAGTTGAGTCTCGGTTGGGACATAATTATAAAAACCACTAGCAAGATAGATAAATTATTGGGCAGGGCAAATGCACTTTTAGCTGCATCTGTGTCTGTGCCTTATCTTAATCAGTTAATTATAACATGAAATGTCTTGTGCCATCCTATGAGCGAGTGACAGATATTGTACATTGAGCAATGACAGCTAAGATTTGAAGTATTCTATTATTGTAGACATCATTGTCATATGTTAAGATGACACCTGTCACCCTCTAAATGTGGCCACTTGTCGAGAAGACCAAATTGATAAGAAAAGCCCTTTCAAATATTTTACTTGGCAGGGTGGAGTTTTGGTGTAGGCAACAATGATTTTTTATAAACTTTGGAGACAATCTTCTTGATTTAGATAGTATATCTTCTTATAATACTTTTGCAGTCAAATTTCTGTGTATTACGTATTTCTCCCTCTTATTTTCTCTTTATAAGGAATAATAAGGCAAGACGTGGATATCTTTTTCTGTGCAACTAATGGCCAATACAAATACATCATATGACCCACCATATCTTACAAGCAAACGGAATTAACTAAGCTGCTTGTATTAGACATTTAGAGGATATATATATTGATGCGAAATATATAATCTGATTGTAGAGAAGAAAGAAATTTATTCAACCTACTCAATCCAATTCTTAAAAAATAATAATAATAATAAAATTAAAGTAGGGTTTAGGTTCCCTTTTGCTTTCATCAATGAATAATAAAACTAAGATATAGAATCTATTGATGCTAATGAGATATGTCCTTGTTTAACGTGAATTGAATTTCTCATCTATTTAAAAGAGGATACAGTTTTTCTGAAATAGACATAGCTAGTAGAAATAATTATATAAACTAAATTCTACATGAGGTAAAAAGTTTCTAAGATTTAGCATGTAAATTGACTTTTTTATATAGTGGATCTCGCTTTTGAATCCTATTCAGTTCACCCTCTAGTAATCAAAATGATCCATACCAAGTCTAGTGATTTTCGTGAATTACCAAGATACTAAATCAAAATTATTATTTATTTGTTGAAGAAAAATCTTCTCAAGACCCATAAATTTCCTTTTTCGAGTTGGGTTCTCTATCATATTGCAATGTGTGATAGTTAAAGATAATATTTTAAGCTCCAAAATTCTAATGAAAGATCATTGCAAAATCCTGTCTATATCTTATCATCCATGAGAAAATTGTTGAGCTAAATAAAGAACTTGTCCTTTGGTCTAAGGGTCGACTAACAACTCCTGGTGCCGTAGTTCAAGCTCAATATGCATCCCCTGTTTTTGCCATCTGCTCTTTACATGCAAGAAAATATACGCTTTAGGAAACTCCTTTTTTTGATGTTCATTAGGGACGTCAAGTCATAGGGCTGGAGGTTGTGTCTAATCCTAGAATTTGCACGCGACAATAAAAATCATAGACTATAGCCAAGGAAAAGACAACTTTCTCTTTCATGTTAATTGATTTGCCATCAACAATAAATTATAAGATTTATTTGATAACCATGTATCCTCGAAATTTGTACATTGTCCTTTCTAATTAACCAAGTGCACTGTTATATATATATATATATAT
>KE504709.1:518632-528804 GCA_000441515.1 Elaeis oleifera | reverse complement strand
AGGATTAAAATCAGATGGAACATACATTAACATCTATATCTATATTATTTGTTTAACGAATATGATTTCAGATATGAATATTAATCAGATATAAAATTATATTATATTATTTAATAATATAGATGTAAATTAGATAATGAAATATGATAGGATTAAAATCAGATCAGATATAAATCGAATATCAATATATTCATATCCATATTTATTTTATCTGATAAATACAAATATGGAAATGAATACTATTTCGATACAAAAATTTATATCCATATTTATTTTAAATAGATATGGATATAATTCGGATGTTAAATGTATGGATGTAATTATGGATATAAATTGGATAATTAAACATTATAACTTTAGAATCAAAGATATTACTAAGTAGATAATAAATCAAATTAATAGCATGTTTATATAATTGTATATTTCTCTTAAAAATTAATAAGTACTATGTAAAATTATATAGGATTATAAATAAATTCTGATATTTGAATATGAATCGAATAGTTATCTATTCATATTTATATTTATTTATTTTAATAGATATAAATACGGATATAGATATTAGTTAGATCCTCAAATTTTTATTCATATTCAAATTGATTAGGATGCGAAAATAGATTCGGACGGATATTATCCATACTACTTTCACCCTAAAATAAAGATATAAATATAGATATAAGTTAGATAATTAAATTTTATAAATATAAATTAAAATATTACTATGTAGATGATAGATCAAATTAATAATATATTAATATGGCTATATATTCTTTATAAGTATATGAGTACTATATAAATTAAATATAGTAACATTTAGAGTCGAATATTCAGATACGGATTGGATGGTTGACTATCCATTACCATATTTGTTTTTTTTTTTTTTACAGATATGAATATGAATATAGATATTAGTTAATATTTAAATTTTATCCATATCTAGATAAATTTAAATATGAAAATAGATCCGAACGAATAATTTTTGATCCACTTTTACCTCTAATTTCTAGCATCCAAATGATCATTTTTTTATCTAGCATCATTTATCTTGAATTGTTAGATTAATTAGCTATGCTTCTCTTTTGACATGTGGTATTAATATGGAGAAAAAACAAGGCAAAGATCATAATGATGGAGACTTTTGAATCTCTTTGCCAACGTTACTTATCAAAATCAAACAAAAATGTTCAATGTCATATCTTCACTTATCTCAAGTTCTTTTTCAACGAGAGACACGGGGAATCCATTCCCAAATGAAAGTAGGAGAACCGAAAGAAGAACAGTAAAATAAAAGAAAAGAAGGGTGGAGTAGACATTGACAGGGACAAAAAGCAAGCATCAGATGTTTTCACGAATTTTTTCATCTAACAAAATTATTTTTTATTTATGAGGTGACTCCTATCCTAATCCAACAACTCTTTTTTTTTGGTAATGATGTATCTAACAACTTTTTATAAAATAAAGAAAGAAAAAAAATTATTTTTGCTTCTAAATATCTCAAAAAGTTAGAGGGGGATCATCCCATTATTTTAAATATGGTTTTCCATTGCAAAGATGAAAACTAATTTTGGCATGCTCTAATAGTAAATTTTTTTCCTTGAAAAATATGGTGAAAATGTCACCAGCTCAGCTTTGAAACTAAACCTCTCATCTAAGGAGATGAGAAATTCTTTGTGCACCGCATGCCGTGTGGAATGTGCGCACCACGTACCCGGGCAGCAACAGAGGAAAAAAAAATTTTTTTTTTTGCTGGCTCTGTGCATGAGCCAATCACCGCACCGCACGGTCGACAAAGAATTTCTCCTAAGGAGATCGGCGTAAACTAGCAGGCAGGTCCAAAGTATCAATTTGATAAATATAAATTGTAAACATAAAACATCATTTTTCTTTTTCATCAAACAAGTTAAACGGCTTTGGAATCTAATGAATTGCATGGTAGAAAGATGTTTGAGCCTTTTCCAGATGCTATTGATTTATTGCCTAGGACATATGGTCGATATTAGACAAGGAACAAGTCCATATACAATAAGCATCATGACAACATGCTGATTTTAGCCGCACAAAAATTCATGAATTCCTGTAAGTTTGGCTGTGTTACACAAGTTTGACAAAGGTGTTAGAAAATCGGATAGAATTATATGCATAGATTTTAAATTTTTTTGAAATAACAGCAAAAAGTATTTAGGTTAAATCCTTTAACTCCACGTACAATAGATCTAATCTATATCTACCCAAGTCTTAGATCTAAGACATGCGCATAATCTAAAAATTAAATAAATTAAGATCGGATCCCAATATCTTGTGCGGGTTGAAATACACCACAATTGATAATCTTAGATCTGAAGGTTCCTAAACTGTACACGTGTCTGGCCTCTACAGGTATCTATCGAGATTAATCTTGAATCTTTTTTCTCATTGTAGATTCTTCTTCTCCAAGTAGGATCTCAGTCTATTGAATCTTTGATCAACTCTTGATCTTTGACCGCGATCTCAACGTTGGAACTGCAGTCTTTCTTCTTTTTTTTGATGTAGAATCAACTACCCTTCACCTTGGATGTGTGGGAAGATAGGATGCCCAACACTTGGGCATTGGAAAGAGAAGAAGGAGTGGCATGGAGAAGGAGAGAAAAAGGTCTTAATTCACACAAATTCAAGCATAAACCCTAGAAAACCATCTCCTTAAATAGGCCTTCTTTTGATTCCAAATCAATATCCAATTAGGCCAAAAAGGTTAGATCTTATCTCATAAAGTCTCTTACCTTTAATTTGATTTTCTTCTTAAGAAATCAGATCTAATTGGAAAGGCCCTTTCCTTAAAAGTCAAATAGATGTGGCGTCCTCATCTTATAAGGCAAGATGAGAGGGTGCCACTTGATATTTAAGGCAAGTAGTTGGGCGCCAACTCTTGATGCCCCTTTAGGATTTCATGCACAAGAGAGGGGTGTAGCCCTCTCTCTCTCTCTCCTTCCATGCTTAAGCAAAAGAGGGGTGGCCCTCTCTCTTTCTCACACCCTCTCCAAGGAATGGTGCCTCTTGGAGTTTCCAAAAAGAGGAGGCTTGTGCCTCCTCTCTTCTTTTCAATATTTCGACATCACATTAGGAAATAATAAAGGAGAAAATAAGATGATTAGTTTACCAATTCATTGACTTGATCCAATTCTTTTGGCTCCTCAAATAGATGTCCAGCTAAATTCAAATCAAAATAAATTTAGATTAGGTTCAAGGCTATGGACTTGATCCAATCCTTATCTAATAAGAAATTAAAGTCCAAAGAAGAATTGGGTTTAACCATGTGCTCGCATGGTTCTCTTAAATCCAATAGGATTTCAATAAATTCTAACTCAATTAAAACTTCACAAGTCCAATTAGTTAATTCAAGATTAAATTTCTTAATATATGACCCTATAGATTTTATTCTATCTGGTAGTGAAATATATTATGATCTTCATCATAATATCATTGAAACTCCTTTCGATGGGTTGGAATAATTCCAGCTCTATTCTTCGAAGATCATCGATCATCAAGATGATGCCTGATGAGTCTCACAATCTACCAATGACACCTAGCAGTATGTAGTGGCAACCTAGTAGAATGAAAGTGTGAATCTCTAGATGCAGTTATCGTATGATTCAGTTTTTCTATCATGAGTCTCGACTTGAAGAAAGTAATGGAGAACTCGTCAGACCTCATCATCAGTCATATGCTAAATTGGCTTGACTCGAGTTCACTTGTGAATCTCATGAAAATTTCTTTCCAATATTTACACTGGCTTTGGTCAAAAACTTTCTGAACTCAGTCTCGTAAATCACATAAGACTTCTCTTTTTCTACCAAGATCGATAGATTTCTTCTAGATACATTCTACTTCTAACAGCGAATCTAAACCTACTATAGCCAACATACACTTAAGGACCCGAATAGCTAGGAACCAAGAGAATGTACAGTCAAACTCAGTAGCCTCGCTATGAATAGTCGATGACACTGTAGGTCAAAGGATCACTCACACTACTGCAGCATCGAGACAACCACTGATGAATGAGGAGACATCCAAGTGATTTTTTTGTTGGTCACACTCAGTGTAAGTTGTTCTCTAACAACCACCCACACTCTCATCCCAGTATCCCTACATTGCATATCCGAAACTCATCTGCCCATAAGAGAGGTGATCCGTACACCGATCTTAAATAAATTGATCACTGTCCTTTGTGATGATCCTTTGATCAGGAGTATTAGAAACTAATACTAATAATATATGTCTCAAATTCTCAACACTTTTGAGAATATACAAAATCATCTTTATTAATTTTAGGATAAATTATGGACATATAAATATGATTGAATAAAAACTTTTATTAATATAAAATATTATAAGTATAAAGATAAGTCCTGAAAATACAAAATATATCAGCCAACAATTGGCTTATAAGGCACTCATCTAACAAACTTTCACTTGACCTAAAGTCAATTGGTCATATACCTAAGGCCCATCTTCTCAAGATGTGCTTCGATCTTCTACTGACTGAGAGGCTTGGTTAGCGGGTCCGCCACATTATGTGTGGAGTCAACTCTCTGCATCTTGATGAACTTCTTCTTGAGATATTCGCGTATGATATGGAACCGTCGCTCTATATGCTTGAACTTCTGGTAAGATCTGGGCTCCTTAGCAAGGGCTATGGCACTGTTGTTGTCACAATGCAGTGCAATGATATCTGATGGCATCACATCCAGCTCCGAACGAACTTCTTAAATCAAAAGGCTTTCTTAGAGCTTCAGAGGCGGCGATGTACTCGACTTTCATGGTCGAATCTGCAAGATCGACTGTTTGAAACTCTTCCAGCTAATCGCACCATCATTACACAAGAAAATATATTTCGATATAGATTTTCTATCATCGATATCAGTCATAAAGTCTGAATCGATGTATCCCTTAACTTTTAGCTTCGATCCTCCACCAAAGACTAATAACAAATCCTTAATCCTTCTCAAGTACTTAAAATATTTTTCACAATAATCTAGTGTTCTTCATCTGGATTCGTCTGATATCTGCTTATGACACTCATGACAAAAGCTATATCAGATCGTGTACATAATATAACATACATAAAGCTCTCTATTATCGATACATAAGGGATCTTACTCATATGCTGGATCTCCTCAGATGTGTCAGGGCACATCTTTTTGGAGAGATGAATGCCATATCTAAAGGGCAAAAGTCTTCTCTTGGAGTTTTTCATTTTGAACCTCTTCAACACCTTCTCTATGTACATTCGCTGTGAGAGTCCTATTATTCTCTTAGATCTATCCGTATAGACCTTTATACCAAGAATGTAGGAAGCTTCTCCTAAGTCTTTCATGGTAAATTTTTTGACAACCATATTTTGATCGATGTCAGTATAAGAATATCATTTTCAATCAGGAAGATATCATCTACGTACAATATGAGAAATGTGACAGCACTCCCACTGACCTTTTTATATATATATGGCTCCTTATTTTTGATGAAATCAAATATTTTAATCACATTATTAAAGTGAGTGTTCCAACTCCGAGATGCTTGCTTGAGTCTATATATGGATCTTTGCAACTTGCAGACCATGTGATCACTATCACTAGATGTGAAATCCAAAGGCTGCTCTATATAAATGTCTTCCTCAAAATATCTATTTAGGAAGGCAGTTTTTACATCCATCTGTCAAATTTCATAATCATGAAAAGCTGCTATCACAAGCAGAGTGCGGATAGATTTCAACATGACCACGGACGAAAAGATTTTATAATAGTCCATGCCTTCATGTTGACTATAATCTTTTACGGCTAGTATTGTCTTATAGGTCTCTACTTTACCATCTGACTCAATTTTCTTTTATAAATCTATTTACACCCAATAGGTACAATACCTTTAGGTAGATCTACTAAAGATCAAACCTGGTTGGAATGTATGGAGTCAATTTTTGACTTCATTGCTTCTGTCCATTTCTCAGAGTCAATATCTAATATTGCCTCATCGTAGGTCTTGAGATCATTCCTAATATCCCTATCTCTCACAAGGAATGCTTCCTTTAAATCCTCTGTAAGAATACCTAAGTACCTTTCAGGAGAATGGAAGGCCCTACTTTATCTACGAGATGAAAGAAATACCACATCTACTGGCTTACTACTGAGTTCAGGTTCTTAGACTCGATGCTCTTCAGAGACCTTCTCTTCGAGCTCAATCTTACTGCCACTGCCTCTATCTTGGATAAATTTTTTTCTAAGAAAACGGCATGATGGCTCACAATCACATTGTGATCCTCAGAAAGATAGTAGTATCCCATAGTTTCCTTAAGATACCCAATAAAATGAGCTTTAAAAGATCTAGTCTCTAATTTGTCCGCCTGCTATCATTTGACATGGGCCGGATATCCTCAAATCTTGAGATACCCAAGAGCTGATTTCTTACTATACCATAACTCATATGGAGTGGCAGGAACAGATTTAAAGAGAACCCGATTCAAAAGATAGATTGCAGAAAGCAATGCATATCTCCAGAGAAATATAGAAAGATTTGTGAAGCTCATTATAGACCAAACCATATCTAATAGGGTCTGATTCTTCCTTTCAGATATCCCGTTGAGCTGAGGTATTTTTGAAAGTGTCCACTATGAGACTATGCCATTATCCTTAAGATAGGTCCGAAATTCTCTACTAAGATATTTTTCTCCTCGATCTGATCGAAAAACTTTTATGGATTTTTCAGTTTGTTTTTCTACTTTATGTCTGAATTCTATAAATTTTTCAAAGACTTCAGACTTTCGATGCATCAAATACACAAAATCATACTATGAATAATCATTGATAAAAATTATAAAGTAGGCATAGCCACCTCTAGCTTGTACATCGAATGGACCATACACATTAGTGTGTACCAGGGTTAATATCTCAGTGGCCCTATCCCCTTGTCCCAAAAGGATAGCTTAGTCCTATTTTTTTGAAGATAGGACTCACAAACCGAATAAGACTCAAAAATCAATGGTCCGAGAAGATCATCTTTCTCCAATTTGTTGAGTTTGTCCTCTCCTATATGGCCTAGCCTAAGATGCCTTAGATATTTTGACTAATCCTATCTCTAAGTCTCTTAGACCCTACGGTATTTATAATTTACTCATTAATATTAATACTCGCATCCATATGCAAATGATAAAGACCGTCAATCAAAAAAATATGTATAACAATTTTATTTCAAATAAATTATACACATATCTTTATTGAAATGAAAATTATAGTTATCCTGTGCCAGCATAAATATAAAATTAAATTTCTACTAACTACAGGTATATAATAGCAGTCTTTCAAAATTAAACTAATCCCTAATGATAATCGTAGAGGATAGATTTCGACGACTACAGCAGTAACTCTTGCTCCATTGTCGATCCGAAGAGTGATCTCACCTTCTCTCAACCCTTTAACTTCTTCAAGATCCTACATGAAGTGCACAGATGAGCACTTGAACCAGAATCTAGAACCTAACTAGAAGAAAAAGAAATTGTTAGATTAGTTTCAATTACAAGCAAGTCAAATGTATCTTTACAAGGTACATCCTTCTTCCTGTTCTTTACAGTTGCCAAGTAGGTCGGACAGTTCCTTCTCTAGTGGCCTTCAACGTTACAATGAAAATATTTTTTTTGTCATCAGTCTTCTTCAGAACTTGCTTCTTGGACTTAGCCTTGTTCTTTTGCTTTTTTGCAGGCTTCTTTTTTTTCTTGAAAGAAGACTTTTTCTTAGAGGAAGTCCACTCCACAGTCAGAATCATATCTCTTAAACTTTTCAAGGTGCCCTCAGCTGTCACCAACATATTCAGCAATTTGAACAAAGTGCTATCAATCTTATTCATATGGTAGTTCATAATGAACTGCCCATGCAAATCAGGAAGAGATTGGAGGATCAAATCTATCTGTAATTTTTTGTCCATGTTCATCCCGAACTTCTAAAGCTCTTCGATGTTCTGGATCATTGTTAAATAATGATCATTGACGGGACTGTCCATCATGCATTTTCACTCTAAATAGTCTCCAAAAAATCTCAAAGCGAGCTATACGATTCTGCTCATCGTACAACTCTTGCAGATGAGTCAGCATCTCCTTGGCAGTCCTCATATCTTCATGCTGTCGCTGAAGATCATTAGATATGGATGCTAGAATGCAATACTTCGCTTTATTATCCTCATCCACCCACTTTTCAAGTGCGGCTCGTTGATCAGAAGATGAACGAGTTGGTAACACAGACGCATCCTGATCTAGAACATGGATTAGTTTCTCATAACTGAGAATAATTTTCAAATTTCAGAATCAGTCTTTGTAGTTCATTCCAGTCAACCTATTTGTGTCAAGGATATGAGCTAAGTGGTTGGCACTCGACATGGTTATCTGCAGAGAGAATAGTTTCTACTTAGATATTTATACTTATTAAATATTTATTTAAAACTTAAAAATAATAAAGGCTCTCACTATTTTCTCGAATCTCCCACACTCCTTGAATGGAGAAACAAAATCTATACACGATCGATTTTTAGTGGGTACTGTGGTTCCACTGATCCATACGCACCTCACCTAATAGTTATTGGTGAGCATAGATCAATGAGTGGACAACATCTTATCCATTGCTTCACTAAGTAAGATGCAACGGATTTGGTCTCTAAGTCCTATGGTCTCATCTAACAGTTATCGACATATTTTTTAGTTAAGTCACACCCATCATTCACCAGCGGGCGCAAAACTGTCATGAAGACCCTCACCTAATAGTTATTGGATCCGACTCCATCTCTACCTGACATCAAATATCAATAGAATGATTGTACCTTCTCGATAAAATCGAACCATTATAACCAGTCGAGAACGATCAACATTAGGAAGGCATCCGCATCTCTACAACGATGGAAGACCTCTAGACTTAATACTTAATGAGGAGATTTAAGTTTAGGTCTCTTCTAAATCAGCAGATATGACATCCGACTGATCAAGTTCAGGTTAGCATATTCATATGTCTGACCTACTTAGTTGGCATGGATGAACACGAGTTAACAAGTAACCTAGCACGAAACTGAATCTTCCAAAATGGCCAGATAAGTTAAGATGAGTGGGGGTCCTCCTATTACTTTTTTAGATACCAACGAATTGACCAGGTCAAACAACAGAATCAATTAAATAACCATCATCTAGATACTTGTCTTACATACCAAATTGATCGATTAGAATCAATCAGGTTCATCTATTGAAATGGGTCCGAACCATTGAGCCAAATTTGGTCTTAAGTCAATCAATTCACATCAAAATATGAATCGATGCGACCAACTACAACTAAATACGATTTTGAGCCCCTTTGACCTAATCCTAACCAACCATTAATTAGGTTGATTAACTGCTCAAAATCGACAACAGATTCTAACCTGATCTAATCAATTGATCCTAATTATAGTTTGATCACTAGACTTAATTTGTTCAACCCATACCCATATGTAATAACATAATTTTTAGATTCTAAAAATATTTTTTACTTATATTTTATTGCATGCATTAGTTGCTTATGATCTTGAAACAGTTTCAAATCTAAACCTAATATTATATATCACATATATCAAGTTTTAGATCTAAACTATAAACATATATCATATATATATATATATTAAATTATAGATCTAAAATAAAATTAAATATATCACATATATATATAATTAGATCTAAAATAATGATTAAATATTTAAAATAATTTTTAAAAAATCAGTTCGCATCAAACTAGGATAATTTTTTCAATATAGGGGATAAACCTATATCAAGACAACCTTATACCAGTCCGATATGAACTTTTAATCATTCTAATTTCAGATCTAATATGAATAAAGATATATTATATATATTAATTTTTAGATATAAAAGATTGATTTAAATATTTTAAAAATAATTCTCAAAATCGATCAATCTTGTGCTGGACAACCTTTTCAATATAGGAGATAAATCCTTGATAGGTGTATAAATTTATCCATAGAAGTATTAATTTATGGATCAAATTATCTTTATTCTTTTAAAATTGATATTTTTTCATATATTTTACAGAAAGAGCTGCACCAACATGAAGAGCCGATCTGCAGGCTTAGAGGGATCAAACGAGACTAAAAATGGAGTTAAAATGGATTTAAATTCAAAG
>KE504709.1:492050-502764 GCA_000441515.1 Elaeis oleifera | reverse complement strand
ATATATATATATATATAATATTCTTAGCAAGGATTTAAAAAAGCATCATGATCCAAACTGTCTAGCTAATGCCAACTCTTCTTTTTTTGAAAAAAATATAAAAGTTATTTTTATTTCAAATTTAAAACAGCTACATATCCTTCCACAAAATACAGTACATATCAACATGTAATGAGGTGCACTGAATCACGTTCGATTCTTTTCTGACAAATGGAAAGAGTCTTCTTTTTACACACTAAATAAAGTAACGAGCAAAAGAGGAAGAAATAAAAAGACATGATTTAGCCCCTGCCGACACCACAATCTCTGAGTTTGCCCAGGCGGGTGAAAAGCCTGCAAAAGGGCGCAACAAGTGGCGAGGAACTAGTGCGTCACGGGGAGTAAAATCCAACGCGGGTTGACGGCCCCACCATGACGAGATCCCCCACTATTGCCCTTGGAAGCCCCCACCTCCCTTATCGTTTTTCTTCCGTATTAAGTAACAAAGAGGACGGAAGTGGGATAGTCCGATTTGTACAGCAGCAGCAGCAGCAGCAGCACAAGCAATGATGAACATTTTGATAGTATCGATAAGCGTTCGAGACACGCACTAAATAATTTTTTATTATAAGAATAAGTAATGGATAAACTCCTTCCTTGGACTCAGATCTTGTCTCACCGTAGAGTCTTCCTCTGCTCCACGCTTCCCATCGTCATGGATGCGGTCGGTTAACTGAATTCAGAAAATATTTGATTCACAATTAAAATTAAATATAAATAAAATTAAATAATTTAAAATTAAAATAAAAATAATTAAATATTTTAAAATATTTAATTTGTAATCGAAATTAAAATCAAAATCAAAATTGAAATAAAATTAAATTCATAAGAGGAAGTAAAGATTGAGTTCTACGTAGATTGAATCATTTTCATTTCATTTTAGAATCAGAATTGGAACGAAATTCTTTCCAACTAAACGGTTGGAATAGAAGTCATCTATTTTAATTCGATTTCAATCCTCTACTCCCTCCAACCAAATACCCCTTCAGTGGCTTCGGTGCCGGATTCTTTTAGCTGTGGTCAAGGTTTAATAATAACGGCCAATATAACGTCATTATGACGCAACATTTTGTTTTGAATCAATCTTCTCCACGTATCGGATATATAATAATAATAATAATAATAATAATAATAATAATAATAATAATTAAGGAATATCTTTCCAACTTGAAGCTCGTATATTAGAGGCATCTTCTCGATTTAAAAAATTCAAATTGATTCTTTAAATTTCAAACTATCCCAAACTAGTCCTCGGAACTCCCTCCAATTAGCGGATCGTATTAGCCAATTATTACACCATAATACTCTCACCCTCTCCAAATGTAGATGGATAAAGAATTAGGAGTGCTTTGAGATTTTATGGTGAGATTTTCTTAACTATAAGTTATATATTAAAGATGTTTTGAGATTTGTACAGACAGATGTATTTGAAGTACTTTGAGATCTGTGCAATTGATGATCTTAAATTATGGTCTACATACTAAGGATGCTTTAAAGTCTATGCATGCAGATGAACATAGAGGCTTGGTATGCTTTATGATTTTTTGGTGGCTCATTCTCAATTATAAGTCATATACTAAGAGGCTTTAAGATCTGTGCAGATGGATGAATGAAGAGATTTGGAGTATTTTGAGATCCATGTAGTGATTCTTCACTGTAGATATTTTAAAATATTTGTGCAGGCAGATCAATGAAGGGGCTCGACATGCTTTAAGATTTGCATGGTAGGTGATTCTTAGCTATAAGCCATATAATAAAGATGCTTTAAGATCTATGTAAGCAGATCGAAGAAGAGGTTCGGAGTACTTTGAGTCGACACAGTGAGTGATCCTTCAATATAGGATGTATACTATGGATGCTTAAAGATCCATGCAAACAAACAAATGAAGTGGTTCGGAGTGCTTTGAGATCTGTACAATGGATAATGCTTAATTATGGGCCATATACTGAGAGTGCTTTGAGATTTTGCAGATGGATGAATGAAAGTATTCAGAGTGCTTTGAGATTTTGTATAGAGGTGGTCCTTAAGTATAGATCATATACTCAGAGTTTTTGAAATGCATGCCAGAACTTCACCACGCGAGCAACTAACGTGAAAAAAATTTTGATTATAATATAAGTTTTACTATCATGTGATCGTCATATAATACTATTCTATTAAAGGAGATTGATAATAAGGTTAGTTTGGAATAGTTTGGAAACTTGCAGGACTTATTTAAAATTTTTAAATCAAGGGAGTGTCTTTGGGATAAGCCTTAACTTGAAGGGTGTTCCTATAATATTTCTGATAACAATAGTGGAAAAAAAGGTCATGGCCATCACGATATATTGTTTAGTATTATAATAAATCATTTTATATAAGAATAATGATACCATCTTCTAAATAATATATTATTTTCAAAATTAAAAATTTTATAGTTTTCTCATAGCCACTATAACAATGATAATTTTATTGATAAAAAATTTAAAATGATACAGTTTAAGGGAGATAATGGTTACTATAACTATTATACAAGCCAACAAATGCATTAATAAAGTTTGTTATAACAATAACATCATCACTTAAAATCTGAGATCTTGGTTTTGAATGACATGCAGTCACCCATATTTAGAGGTCTAATCAAGCTAACTTGGTTTGAGCTTGAGTTTGTTCAAATTTGATTTGAAATTAATTTCAATTTGGAAACAAAGATGAAGCTTGATTTTTCATTACCTAATCAACTAATTCAAGCCCAATTTCTAACTGAACTACACTCGAGCCTATATCAAATGACCGAATAACATTTATCGAGTTAAATCAATTCAATCTTAATCATTTTAAGCTTCAATCAAAGTAATCAACTTCAATTCAAACTTGGCTCAAGCTCACATTAAGTCTGGTCTAAGCTTGTTCAAAAATTTGATAAATTATATGTTATTATATATTTAATATACTGTCAATTTTAGGTCTTATCAAGCCAAGCTTAATCAAGCTAGATTGCTTCGGCTTGAAATTAATTTCGAGCTAATAACCATTTTTGATATTAATTTAGACATAATTTGACGTAAGTTCATGCTTTTTTGATCCATTTACAGTCCTATCCAAGAATAAGTTTTATTAATTCCATTTATTTTATTTCTAACAACAAGTGCTCCAATTGTCTAAATCATTCTTAATTGAAAAAAAGTTACATTTTCATTATTGACTATGTAAAAAAAAGTTTCACTAACTAGCATAATTATTAAATTAACATTTATCTAGTTGAACAATATGAGTATTAATTAAAAATCACAATCATTACTCCTTTATTAAAGAGAGGTACAACAAAATCTTACTTTGATAATATTGTTTTGAGCAAAATAGTGGGATAGACCATTATATATTTCAATATAAATGAAATGGATACAAAAGAAGTAAAAAAATAAAGAAAATGCTCAAGATTTTGAACTTCATTTCTTCGTTCAAACTAGCAAATGGACATATGAGATGCACAAAGGAATACAGAAGATACTTATGTAACCTAAACATTATTTTGTATTATTTCCTAATTCATAGTACATGATAAATGCACCATTGATCCATATTTTTTTTGTTCTAGTTAAACAAGGGAGAAAGCACATCCCTTGTGCATTTAGTTCAAACAAATATGAAAATATTCCAATAGAAATTGGTACAATAAATGCCTAGTAAGAATGGCTCATAAATGCTACATGTGACATCTTTTGAAAATTTAAACGAGATATTTAGACCATTGTATGAGGAGCACAATGCTCATAAGAGTCTAATAATGAATCTTCTATTGTCCATACTATTTATAGGGGTTGGTATCACCCATCAAACATGGGGTGATTAAACAAGGCTAAATACATATCTTATATATTGAAAAACTGCATTTTCATTTTCTTCTTTGTTTCCTTTTACACATTGCAATATGGTATTTTCACATGTTATCAACTGTTAAAGGTTGAAGCCACATGTATAAATGGTTGGTGCATTACCGGAAAAGATCTAAACTCGACAACCAACACTAAAGTAGCTTAGAAATGGAGAGCATCAAATTAGTCTAATATTTTATGTTTTAGACTTATAAAGCTAAAGATTTATCCGATGATTGCTTATGTCCACTTGTTTATGGTTTAAGCAAGTTTTTGATGTTTCAAGTCTGGTACACAATGGAAGCAAGGCATCCACATATCGTTGATGATTTATTTGGAAGGTGTGCATGCCATGCATATGAGCATGTGAGTCCCATAGATAGTGGTGCAACAAAACTCAAGCTATAGCAAGAACAACATCATAGGAGCTTTTGGTTGCCTGCTATTGACAAGCTATAGTTGCAGTTATGATTATGGTATATATCTGAATTGCTATTATATGCTACAGTTCAATTACAAATGAAGCTCTAAAACTTGTGGATAGAAGTACATCCAAGGTTGGACATAATCCAAAATCATAATTAATTCTGTAATTGAAAAAGCCATTTGGGTCCCTTCACCATTCCAAGCATTCCTCTTCTTCTTCTTTGTAGAGTCATTGCAACTAAAATAATAGTAATATTATTACAATGTTAATACTAAATTCATATAATATTATGTTATTGCAATAATACCAATACCACATTATTGTTAGTAGAATATATTTATCATACAATTATTCTATTATAATAATATAATTATTATAGTATTATTTGGTTCTATATTATATTAACTTTATTACATTTG
Source organism: Elaeis oleifera (assembly GCA_000441515.1). NCBI lineage: Eukaryota > Viridiplantae > Streptophyta > Magnoliopsida > Arecales > Arecaceae > Elaeis > Elaeis oleifera. The sequence continues at coordinate 498,024 of KE504709.1, read as the reverse complement.
ATATTATAATATATTATTATTATCATATATTATATTATTGTGATATTATAATAAATAATTTATTATAATATTATTATAATAATACTAAAGTACCATAGTACTAGTAACATATAATATTTAACACTATTAGAATATCCAATATTATATTGCTACAATATTATCTTATTATTAAAATATTATTAACATAATTTTAAATAATATAATATTATTGTTACTACAATGATAATTTAGGATTAATATTTCTTTTAGTTATAATTATAAAAATAATATAATAAATATTATATTATATTTGAAAGTATGAACAATTACTATTTCTTGAGGTGAAGTTATATACTCAATCACATTTATGGTAATAATATATTCTTTCATATCAAATGATCAAATAGTTGTAATTATATACTGTTACTTGGATTTGATCACCTCGGTACCATCGAATATGCTATTGTGCATGTTGGGGTGGTCATCAAATCTCTCGTGATTAGAATCTTTAAGATAAATTATTTGAAATAAGTTAATATACCTTCTTAGCATTACGTCATAGAGGTTATTGGTTCAACTGATTATATATTAAATCTTAATAAAATAATAAAAATATTATAAATAAAATAATCATTAATTATCTATTCTTATAGAGCTTGTGAGAAAATTATATATGAATTATAGTTACTTTTAAATAACTTTGGCAATAAACTTCAAAATATCATAAATAATAAATAAGTATGTTTACTTTTCATTTTTGTCAAAGAGAAAGGTTTTTTATAAAAAGAGTGATTAAAATCTGAAAATATTACAATAGACATCAAAGGATTATTTAATGATATGAACACACGCGAATAAGTAACTTGAATCCTAGAATATATTGGTATTTTTGGAGGTTTTCTAACGGTATATATAATTGTTACTAGATATTTGAATAAAATATTGAAATTGAAACTTTAAGAGTACTTATATATGCTGCTAAAAAAAAATTATCAATATTTTTGAAAATAGTAGCAATTTATTATCAACACATCTTAAGATATTACATAAGAAAATACAACAAATATACTGAAAAATATATTTTTGGCATTTTTATGCTTATAACAATACACACAAATGCCATTAATAACTTTTTTGTTGTAGTGTCTGTTTATATGACTGTAATTCTAATTGCAAGTAGCTGAGTTATAGGCTATAATTGAATCACATGCAATTGAATTACAGGTAACCAGATGATCCCTTAATGGAGCAAAAATTCTATGTTTTCACTTGGGACCATATGCCATACATGCCAGATTTTGATGTTTGGGCAAATCTCATGAAGTTTAGATTCATTTAACACAAGACAAGATAGCATACATGTATCTCAAAATCTGTCATGTATTATCGGTGGATTTAAGAAAAAAGTTAGTTCACTTGATAGTAGACCAAAATTGCACCTCGTAGCTTTTTACAATGAGCACCAATCTTTAATTTATGTGTCTATATGATAAATCAGATGATTATTTATGTATGTGTGTATGTATTTATTTATTATAGGTGGTTTCCTTATGCCTTGCGGAGAGTCCCAGCACAGCTTCTCTTTTTAATACATTATATAACTGACGTGCATAAACTTAAGACTACATATTAAAATTGTAGTCAACAATTAGACATGTGATTGAACTAATGTCAAAACTAATCGGTCAACTACATATTCCTTTCATACCTTTCTCAAACTTCTGGCTAATTAGGATCAAGTGTAGTAATTGGATATTCCTTTCGCACCTTTGTAATTTATATGGGCCCTACATGTTTAAAAATGGCTCCAAAAATAACATCAAATTTATTTTTGCAAATCAAAAATTGTATGTTTGAATAAATTAACAAAAAGGTAACTACTAGTTGCATTTTTTACCATCCATCTGAATGACCGAATTCAGTCACTTGGATTGTTGCTAGGTGCATGTCCCATCAATGATAGCTGCTTTTGAATAGGTAGTTGTGTGGAAATGCCAAAGTTATCACTGTCATTGGGAACATGATTAATTTGGTTTATGGGTTAAGTCTCATAGTACCGATAGACTATTCAACGACTCATGAATTACTCCGCCTTGACTCATGTGCAGATGAGGATAACTGGATTCTGGTTCATATGAGCCCCACTGTGTTGGTTCACATGTTTTTGTAAGTTTGCAATTGAACCTGCCAGCAGAAACACACATTTGGATCTGGACCCATTAGCTAAAACACATCCAATAGGTATGCATGGGTGGTGCAATAGAGAATCAAAACAATCCATGGGTTGGAATAGGCTCAGCCTCGGGATGAGATGAGCTATCACAAGTCGAAGAGATTCTTAAAATATAATATGCTGTAGTAATATTGATAGGTAGTCAGGGTTTTGATTTGTTATAAATTAGATGGCATCGTATATTGCTAATCATATAGAATTTATGTTGTAGATGGCTGTAATAATATCCCTTTTGGCTTGTCATATATTTTATTTCTAATGCCAATGAATGTATTTATTTTAGATTGTTTTAATAAATCTATTTTACCAAAAAAAAGACTTGGATTTGCATGACCAAAGAGTTATGTATTTAATAATTCAAAAATTGATAAAAATATACAAGGAATTCAAGATATATCATATTTTCTTATTCATTTTTACTTATTATCCTCTCCCATTTTATGAGGAGTCCAGCCCCAAATATATTTTCTATTTTGAAATTTTAGAGAAAACCTTTTCCTAGTCTTAATGTGTTTCTATTTTCCAAGATATAAAATAAAAAGCAAGAACATATATAATCAACATGTTGGCTATGACTTTATATGGTATTTACTTTTCTAAATTTGATTATAAATGGATCATATATGAATTAATGATTTTTAACCAAACTCAAATTTAGCCTAATATGGCCTTACACAAGCTTTTAAAAAGATGGCCGTTATAATGTTACAACAATTTCATTTTCTTCCCCTTTCTTAGTTATATATAAAATAACAATGAAAAGAATGATGACTATCATAATTGTTTGTGTAGCACAATAATATTTTTATTAACTAATACATGATTCAAAAATAAATAAAATATTTCATTATTATCCATCATTATAATATTATTCTAAAATTATTATTTAATATTTGAAATTTTGAAAATATCCATTGTGAGGCAAATAATGTATGTTGTAGTCATTATAATGAGCATTCTTGTGCATAAGTCATGCCAATTTCTTTCTATCATTACTATTTTATTAAGAAAACTAGTTAATAAACAACAATAATTTTAGTTCATATTTTAAATCACTCTTTATAGCGATCCTAACCTTTGTTTGGCCAGACTTTAGCATTTGTATTTGATATGCGTCTCTTTACCTATCACTTACATCACAAAAAAAATTAATTACCCAATTTATATCCTTCATAAATATTTATGTCCAAACTAAAAGCAATTTGCCTATGACATGCTCAATCACACCTGAAATTGATGGAAAGATTGTTTGCACAATCATATTTGCATGATACCCATATTTTAATTGAAGAAAAAAAAAAATCAGTTCCCTTGGTTTCATTTTGTGTTTATTTTAATCTCATATTACCATTACCCCACAGAGAGGAAGCAAAACAAAATTAATAAAAAAAAATAAATGCAAGAGAGTCAAATGCTTCCCCCCATCTAAGTCATTTCAGGTACAATGCTGCTCAATTGGTATTATCATAGTTTTCCTTTGGCAGTACAATAATCAACCTCCTCAACAACCCCATTTTAAGAACGACGTTGTAATATTTTGACCACGTGGCAGTGTGACGACGGACCACGACGACCACCACCACGTGAAAGCTGTCAGACAGCCAACACCGGCGGCTCGCATCGGACGAGGGCTTCGCTGGCTGACAGCATCCATCGTCCGGATCCTCGCAATATTTCCCTCTTCTCCCATTGGCCACGCCATCTCAGCCGTTCACTACCACGTAGATCCGGCAACCCAAAAATGGTACCAACTCACACCGTATCCACAGTGTATAACGATTTTGTCTTGTAGTTCATATTCATCAGAAATTTACGGGTCACCGAATCAAGTCATATAGATAAGGATTGAATAGTCCTCCTAATCTACTATAGCAAAGTGTAATCAGGACATTGATATGCTTAAAAACTACACATCGTTATTAGTTGCCATTACCAAAATAACAAATAGTGACTAGCATAATTAATACTGTTTGTTCAAAATATATTAATATAATTTAATTAGTTTATTTCCTTCAAACATGAATGCTGCAATCATTGTATAACAATTTTGTCTTGTACCAAATATTTCATTAGATTTTCATGGCTGACCGGATATTTTAAGATTAGGATCGGAGAGTACCTTATATGAAGCTTAATATGCTCAGATACAAATTGTTATTGGTTGCCGTTTTGAAAATAATAACAGCTGCAGTAGCTAATAACAACTTTCAGCTAATTTTATTAAATAATAATTAATAAAGCAATGGCTATCATGCTACAATAAAAATTACTGCAGTAAAAATATTATTTATTTAAAAAGTATTATTAAGAAGACTTAGAGGGACAAGTAGGTTATCAGATGGCTTAACGTTTGCTTCTTTGTTTCTGTCTTCTTCTTCTTCTTTTTACTATATCTCTCCACTCATGTACATAAGCCTTCTTTCTTAAATAAATAGATGGTGACAACCCTCCCATCTTATAAAAATAAAAAAGAAAACACACTAAGGGAAATCAAATGATGCAATATAGAACTATGCTGTGAATTTCATTCTATATGGCTGCTACATATTGTATTGAAATTTCAGCTAAATAATAATTATAATTTAAATGTGGAGCAGATAATAACAAAAATAACAACTATTATGGTAAATATGTTATATCTAACGTATCAGAAATTTTAAAAACGTTCCAACTATTATTATGCCGCCATATCAGCCGTTCAATGCTTCCATAAATGAAAAAGGGGTAATAGTTTGTGGAGGGGCAATAAAAGATAAGCATCAACTATCGAGGCGCCACCTTCTCTCATGTACTAACGTGCGCTGGAGGCTTCCCTTAGCAAAACGGCGCAGGATTAGGGGCTTCTCCCCAACCTGAAGGAATCCAACAACCATGGCGACAAATAACGTGCTAGCGTCCAAAACGCAGTTGTCGATCCCATCTGGAGACATGATGGACGGCCTAGATTTATTGATAGAAGACGTGTACGGCTCGATCTCCTCGACGAACCATCTGTACCGCCTTTCCCGAACACTGCGCTGGAGGAGCAAGTTTCGAGGCCCCGCACCCTCCTAATTTTTTTTTTTAAACTTTCAGCATAAAAAGTAAATATTTAATATTGTTTGATAAATAATGGTCAGGTGTGTCTTTTGTGGTTATCTAAGGATACGTGGCAAGACATTATCTGCTAAGTAGCTTTTGCTGTGTTGCGGTTGGGCAGCTGATTTACCCATCCTAACGACATGATGAGCGAAATGATTTTGTATGGGACTATCAAATTTAAATTATTATTTTATGAAAATACTTATCTAATTTGCATTTAATTTCTGTCGAGTATCAGATCAAATTATTTCCCATGAAGTTGAGACTAATCTGCAAAATATTTTTTTTTCACAAATTTTATTGGAAATATGAATAATAACAAAGCCCCTTGTACATTATAACCATTCCCAAATAGTTAAAATTTTAGTTAATTATCAGAAAATATTAAGCTGCCTCCCGAAGAGATGATCTGTGATTTGAGTGCAGGAGCAAAAGCCACAAAAGTTTATGATGTTTTCTACCTTCAGTGCTAACAAATTATTTTACCAAGTTGGGGGAGGATAAGGAGGAGGGCACGGCAATGGTGGTATCTGTGCAGCCACCCGAGAGGGGTGGGGGGAAGAGAGGTGAAGAGGATGATGGGGAGGAGAAGGAACTGCTGGTGGCTGTGGAGAGAGAGAGAGAGAGAGAGGTGAAGAGGATGAGGGGAGGAGAAGGAGCTGCTGGTGGCTGTGGAGAGAG
>KE504709.1:421639-437520 GCA_000441515.1 Elaeis oleifera | reverse complement strand
CTAAGCAAGTGCAATCTACAAACTAAAATAAATCAAGTATTTAGATAATAATTTTATATATATTTCTTTATATAAATAATAAATAATTTATAAAGTATATCATCTTAGTAGGTTTATTACAAAAGTTGAAAGTTATGTAATGTATGCTCTAATGATATCTCTAATTCTCCTATAACATCCATGAAGCCTTATCTGATGTAACTGGAAGCACAGAAAAGACAAATCCGAAATACCATTCCAGACTGTCGAATAACTTCAGAAGAAAAGCAACAACTAAAAATATAAAAATCTCCAAGATAATTGAGAGTAGAAAAAGTAATTCAATCAATTCATTGATGATAAGACCCTCAAAAGTTATAATTTATAGGCACAATGATTTGTGCTTGAAGAAAAATAAAGATAAATAAAGAACTCTTAGCTAGCTTTTAATTAAAAAAATTTAAGTATAAAATTAAATATTGATTAAATAATTTGGTCAATCCCTAATTGATATCTTCTATATATAAAAGATTTTGCATCAAACATCTTCCATATATGAAAGATTCTGCATCAGGTTCTCTCCACTTGGATGCAACTCATCCTCGAGTTAGCACTTGTCATCAAAGCTCGGAAAGATTCATGAAACTTGAAAAGATCTTGCACATTAAAGATCTTGGAGATTTCTATGGAGTTAGATAAATCAACCATATAAGCATTATTATTTATTTTATGTAAAATGTAATATGGACCAATCTTTCTACTGTTGAGCTTGCTATAAGTGCCAGTAGATATTCTTTCTTTGCGAAGATACACCATGACTTTATCTCCCCCTTGAACTTGATTTTTTCTATGCATATCAAGTTTGTCTCTGTACTTGGCATTAGTTTCTTCCAACTTGGCCTTGACACTTGCATGAATATCTACTATTTTATCTACCAAATTTTTAGCTGCAATGTTTAAACCCCGAATCTTAGGCAGTGGTACCAAGTCCAGAGTATGCTATAGAGTTCTGCTATAAACAACTTGAAAAGATGAGTTGCCAATTGATTTGCTAACCATATTATATTATGCAAATTTAGCTTGGGCCAAGCATAAGTCCCATTACTTCGGCTTTTCACCAAGCAGACAATGTAGTATGTTACCCAATGTCCTATTTATAACCTCGATTTGTATCTATTTAAGGATCACTTATGCTTCTATATTGCAATGTAGTATCAAATCTCTTCCACAAAGTTTTCCAAAATGGATCAAAATTTAGTATCTCTATCAGATATAATAGTTTTCAGCATACCATGCAATCTAATGCTTTCTTTAAAGAACAAGTTGGCTACTTTGGTGGCATCAGCTATCTTTTTGCAAGAAATGAAATGCGTCCTCTTTGAAAATCTATCAATAATTACAAAATAGAATCCATACCTCGCTAAGTGCACAGGAGTCCTAATATGAAATCCATAGATATATCCTCCCATGGTGCTTATGGTACAGGTAATGGTATGTAAAATTCATGTTTTAAGCTTATCTTTTGGCACATTGACAAATATAATACCTCTCTACATACTTGCTGACCTCTTTATATAACTGAGGCCAATAATATGTCTCCTCCACTAAAGCAATAGTTTTGTTCTTTCCAAATGACCACTCAAGCCTCTAGAATACAACTCTCTGATAATGTGTTCCCATAGCGAACTACAAGGAATGCACAAATAATTTCTTTAAATAAGTATCCATCTTATATATGCAGATTATTTTATTGTTTCATCATGCATTTTCTCCATTCTTGTTAGAAATCTTCATCAGTAGCATATAAGTTCTTTAGATAATCAAATCCAATAATTTCATTTTGTAAAGTGACAAGCAGTGTAGCCCTTCTACTTAATGCATCTGTCATTTTATTCTATTGGCCAGATTTGTACTTTAAGACATAGGTATACTCTTCTAGTGTTTCAAGCCACCTTGTATGCATCTTGTTCATATTTTTAGAACTCTTGATGTACTTCAATACTTGATGGTCAATATAAAGAATGAGCTCCTTTTGGATCAAGTAGTATCGCCAATGTTGTAATGCTTTGACCACTGCATACATCTCTTATTCATAGGTAGACCATCGCCTTCTGACATCATTGAGTTTCTCATTAAAGAATGCCACTGATTTGCTTTTTTGAGATAGAACTGCTTCAATTTCAATATTAGAGGCATCACAATCGACTTCAAAGAGTTTGCTAAAGTCTAAAAATGTCAGTATGGGTGCTGCAGATAATTTCTCTTTTAATAGGATAAACCTTTGCTTAGCTTCATCATTCCACTTGAATAGACCCTCCTTTAGGTATTCTATGAGAGGGGCAACAATACTACTAAAATTCTTTATGAATCGCCTATAGAAAGTAACCAATCCATAGAAGCTTTGAACATCTACCATTGACTTTGATGTAGGCCACTCCTGAATTGCCTTCACCTTTTCTTCATCAACTTGAATCCCACTGGCATTGAAAACAAACCAAGGAATACAAGTTTATTGGTGTAGAAGCTACATTTCTTTAGATTCACATAGAGTGTATTCTATCATAGAACAGCAAACATAGATCTCAAGTACTCCAGATGCTCTAGTGGAGTCTTGCTGTACATAAGGATGTCATCGAAATAAACAACAATAAATTTGCCAATAAAGGGTCTCAATACCTGAGTTATCAACCACATAAAAGTGTTGAGGGCATTAGAAAGTTCGAACGGCATAACAAGCCATTCATATATCCTTTCTTGGTCTTGAAAGTAGTTTTTCACTCATTTCTTGGCCTAATCCTAATTTGATGGTAGCCACTTCTGAGATCAATTTTGAAAAAAAATTTTGCTCCCTCCAACGTATCCAAGATGTCATCCAAACATGAGATTGAAAACCAGTATTTGATAGTGATCCGATTAATGGCTTTGCTATCCATGTACATCCTCTAGTTGCCATCCCTATTGATAATGTAGATACAGAGCAAGGACTTAAACTTTTCTGAATGAAACCCTTCTGTAGAAGATCCTCCACTTGTTATTGAATAATTTCATGTTCTTTCGGGCTCATATGATAATGAGCTAGATTAGGTAGAGAAGAATCAGGTACTAAGTCAATTTGATGTTGAATATCCTGCATAGGTGGAAGTCCAGTAGGCAGCTCCTCATGCATGATATCTTATTATTCCTCCACAAGATGTATAATCTCCTCAAGGATACTATTGGTTTGTACTTTCGCTCCTGAAAACACTAGGATATACATGTCTTCTCTATCCTCTAGCTTGAGTTCAAGATGTTTGATAATTAAAAAAGACTTCCCTCCCTTTTAGAAGCTTTGGATTGGTCCTCTTTTACTGGGGTTAGAGTGATCTTCTTGCCATCTTTATAGAAAATGAATAGGTTGTCTTTGCCCTTATGAATTGAATCTACATTATGTTGCCAAGGTCTTCCAAGTAATAGATGGCACACGTCTATGTCAATGACATCATAGAGAATTATATCCTTATAAGACCATCCTATAGAAATAGGAACTAAGTATTATTGTGTCACTTTCTTTTGCTCTTTCTCCTTGATCCATCCAAGGGAATAAGGAGATGGATGCTTCATGATTTTAGTTGGAGCTTATCAACCATATATTTTGAATTAAATTTTTATATCACCACTATCAATAATAATATTGCATACCTTCTCTTGGCAACTAAACCTGGTTTGAATATATGGTGCTTTTGGGAGTCCTCTTGCTTTTCATTCAAGAGAATCCTTTGGATGACAAGGCTTTCACTAATATCTCCATAGTTGATCTCCTCATTCACATCTTCACCATATGCTTCATCTTCATAGTGTTGCTCAACTTGATCTTCATCCTCCATGGTAATAGCAATATTGGCTTGATGATTCATCCTTGATTATGGACATTGGTTTGATCTGTGCCTTGGCTGCCTGCATCTATAATAGACATCTGGCATAGATCATGTATAGGGATTTTCAACAGCTGGCTTGCTTGTTCCCTCATCTTGCTTGGGATTTTCTTATTTCTTGATTTGAGATTGTTGAAGATATTATTGCATTCTGATCACTTGGTGCCTTGCCCCAATCATCTCTCCTTTGGATTTGGTCAGAATGAGCAACTCCAGGGAGTGCCCACTCCACTGTGAAGGCTCTAATGATAATGCGGGATTGTTGCTCCTCGATGCATCTAGCATCACGAATAGCATCATGCATCCTAACAATAGGTTGCAGTTACACCCAGTCTTAGATAGGTTGCCAGAGTACAATAATAAAATAAGTAACCTTCTAGGACTCGATCTCCTGTAGTTCATTGCAGGCATAAAGTCATCGAAATTTTGAAGCATACTCACCCATAGAACGACTTTTCTAGCAATAATTATGATATTGTTGGCATTGAAATTGATCATAATCTAGCAGAAGGAACTCGGTCTTGATAATCCTTCGCATCTTTACCCAAGTTTTAACTAATGGTTTGAGCAAATGATGCCAAGTGCGATGAACTCCTTCCCTTCAAGCTGCTGCGCCATCTCGAAACTTGTATGCAATAAGTCTCACCTTTTGCTCATCAGCTATGCTGACATACTCAAAAAAAAATTTCACCTCATAAAGCCATTGCAACACTTTCTCGATAGAGATGTAGCCACTAAATGGAGGAATCTCATTCTTCATATGGCTCTCTCCAAACAAGTTCCTATGGCCATATTTGGATATTTTTTCTAGCAGATCATCTTCATCACTACTTTCTATCATATCTATAGGAAGTGAGTGATAGGTCCTTTGGATCCAGTTATGATCATTCGCTCCTCCGTAAAGATTTTGATGATCTATCTTTGGGTTAGGTTTTGATGGCCCTGTCCCCTAAGATGGACATCAACACCTTAATATTGGTTGGTGTAGGTCTCCTCTTGGTGGGGGGGTGATGCATCATTTGATGTGGATTTCATACTTCTATCTCCACTCATTCTAGATGGTGGTTGATCATGTCAACACTATTTGATAGGTCTTGAAGTGTTGCTATCACATCAACTAAAAAGAGGACCTTGGGGTGATCACCCATGATTACCCATGAGGTTGTTCCCGCATGTAGCATTGTCGGGGGCCATGGATCAAATGTCAAGGAAGACTCGAGGCTCTGATACCACCTGACGCAGATTGAAGTGCGAAAAAGATAAATCTGAACCACCGTTCAGGGCACTCGAATAACTCAAGAAGAAAAGTAAACACCAAAGCTATGAAAACCTCTAAGATAATTGAGAGTAAAAAAATGATTCAATTCATTGATGCCAAAGGCCCTCAAGGAGTTACAATTTATAGGCACAATTACTTGTGCATGAAGAAAAAATAAATAAATAAAGAAGCTCTTACCTAGCTTTTACTTTAAGAAAAAGAAATCTAAGTATAAGAATTAAATATTGATCAAATAATTTGGTCAATCCCGAATTGATATTTTTCATATATAAAAGATCCTACATTAGACATTTTTCATATATAAAAATCCTGCATCATTATTATAAGCTCATTATCTACCATTACTATCTCAATATATATCTCTCAAAATCGAGCTCCGAGTGTATTCTTTCTTACAACTTGTTGGGACAATTCAGCCAACTCTCCGATTTTGACTCTCAATCGGACTCATAGGCACAAACTACCGACTATCAATCAGCTTACCGACCAACAGTCGGCTATCCTCAGCCATCAACAAACTCCAACTATGACAACTCGACTGATCTCAGATCGATGACCATCGGTATATCAGAGTTATCGATCGATGCTTATTCAGACTTTCACAACTACCGACATACGATCGACATATTTTGATGACCGACATATAGTCGGCTTACCAGAAACTGCAAGCACAGAAAGCACATAATGGTCAAAACATGATCAATGATGGGTATAACCACCCATCCCACGATCACATAATGCTGGAACAAGCGGAACTCACATGTCTAACCATTACAGATGGTTACCAACTACTCATCTATAAAAGGAGATAAATGAACAGCATTTGATAAAATTTCTTGAGAGCTGAAACTCTGTCTTTTAAATATTCATCTGTTGTTCATCACTTTCTACTGACTTAAGCATCGGAGGATTTTCGTCGGATACAATTTTGATTAGTATGGACTTCATTTTGTAGGTGCTCTTCACCAACGACAGACGTAACAGGAGATTGATCATAATAGATTGACACACCAAAAAGGAAGATTTGAATGATTCGAGCGATCATGGCAAAGACTAGAGCTCAAAATTCTACAAGATCTGCGAGGCAATCTTTCCATCGAAAAGATCCCCCTCCTCCTCTTCTATTAGCAGAGCCCAGCTCTTTACATCTTGTAATCACTATGGACGTACAAATTACTGTTTTAATACAGCAAATGAAGATGTTGACGGAGGCAGTGCATAGCCTCCAATAGCAATAGACACAGCAACAGCAGCAACCATCCGTGGAGGAGCTGGTGGCTCATTCAGTGCCATCCAGGCATAGCCATCATCCTCCACAGTGCTCAACCTCTTTATCTCCAGAACGATGACCGTCTCGATGTTCTCATCGAGTCGAGCAATCATGTTCTCGACATTCTCATTATGCCACTTATTCTTTACGATGATCTCCTTCTCTTTCTCATGTATATAGTATTAAGAAAGAGAAGAGGCTACGTGTACCTTCTGTTTCTCTATCCTTAAGTTCTTCAAAAGATTCTACCCCTGGATTTTCTAACAACAGCGGCTAGACGACTACGAGTGCAAGTTCAAAGAGATCGACCATCAACTTACTCGACTTCAAGTGAAAAGTCAGAAGTTTTCCAATGACTATAACTTCCACACTGACCAACCTCTCTTAGCATATCTTGGACGAGCCGATCCCATCTCAATTCAAGATGTCTTAGATGGAGTCATATGATGGCTCCACCGACCCAATTGATCATTTGGAGAGCTATAAGTCTCTCATGATGATCCAAAGGGCAACCGACGCTCTCTAATGTATTGGCTTACCGACAACTATTCGGAAGGCTGCTCGAGCCTGATATTCTAGGCTTCAACCAAAGAGCATAAATTTTCTCAAGTAGCTTGAACATTCCTTCATAGTCTATTTCAGTACTAGTCGAAAGGTGCTACGAATATCAGATAGTCTCTTCTCTATCAAACAAGGTGAGACAGAGACATTGAGAGATTTCATGGCTTGCTTCAACACGGCCACACTTGAGTTCTGAGACCTCAATGAAGATATGGCCATCTCGATCATGAAGAGAGGTCTGAGAAAATTCAGATTCACCTACTCTTTAGATAAGACTTTCCCTCGAACCTATGCTGAACTCTTGGAGCGTACATACAAGTATATTTGCACAGATGAAGGTGCTTCTGACCGGTGTCAGACAAAAGAAAAGATCAGAAAAAAAATAAAAAAATGGAGCTCCGACCGAATTAAGTCGGTCAACGATCAATAAAGGAGCTTCTCCCCATCGACAGAGTCCAAGATCGAACAACTATGACAGCAGGTATGACTCCTATACTCTTCTTTCTGCTTTTCGTGCGCAGATCTTAATGAAGATCGAAGGAGAAGAGTATCTTCGATATCCTCCACCGATAAAACACCACCGAAGAGTCGTAATAAGAAGAAGTATTGTCGGTTTCACCATGATCACGGTCACGATATCGAACAATGTATCCAACTCAGAGATGAGATAGAAGTCCTGATTCAATGTGGCTACCTCAAAAAATTTTGACGAGATCATCCGACTCAATCTCCCACTGACCATCAGCCTCAGTCACAACCTGAAGAAATGATCAATAATCAACCAACGGCGGGAGTGATCAAAATGATCTCTGGGTGACTGAAGGATTGGGGGATAACTTTTGAAGAAGAGTCGGTAAAGAAACAACGACTTGATAATATAATTTTTTTTCAAAAGATGATGTTTAGGAATACAAACTCTCCATGATGATGCTGTCATTATCTTGACGATGATAGTAAACTATGATGTAAAAAAATTCTAGTTGATAATAAAAGCCCCACTGATGTTCTCTTTTACTCGACTTTCTCCTGAATGCGACTACCGACTAACCGACTCAAAAGAGTCTCAACACCATTAGTCAATTTTACTGAAGATGTAGTTATCGTGAAAGGAGAAATTACTCTCTTACTAATCACAAAAATAGATCCATAATAAAGTACTGTTCTCCTGACATTCACAATCGTCCGAGTTCCGTCGGCTTACGATGCTATACTTGAACGATCTGGACTTAATGCCCTAAGAGCAGTAGTTTCAACATACCATTTATTGGTCTGATTTTCAACAATAAATAGAGTCAGAAAATACGTGGAGATCAACAATTTGCTCGATATTGCTTCATAGTCTCTACAAAGAATAATCAATCTGAAGACTCTTTGTCCATTGATAAGTTGTACTAAAGAGAAAATAAAGAAAGAGGTGAACCAACCAAGTAACTAATTTCTATCCCGTTAAAAAAAAAGATCCTGAGAAGATGATTCAAATTGAATCATAATTATCTAATCTGGAGTGACAACAACTGGTGAATCTACTAAGAATAAATATCGATATTTTTGCTTGGTCGGCAACTGATATGTCAGAAATTTCTCTGAAAGTAATAACCCATCGGTTGAACATTAATCCTAAAGTTAGGCCGATGAGGTAGAAAAAAGATCTTTTGCTCCTAAAAGGCAGAAGATCATCGACGAAGAAGTCAACAAGCTCTTTGCGGCTGGCTTCATTAGAGAAATTAATTATCCTGATTGGCTCACCAATATAGTGATAGTGAGAAAAGTCAATAAAAAATAGAGAATCTGCATCGACTACATAAATTTAAACGAAGCTTGTCTGAAGGATAATTTTTTTTATCAAAGATTGACCAACTAATTAATGCGACTTCGGGATATCGGCTTTTGAGCTTTATAGATGCCTTTGTAGGTTATAATTAGATTTGGATGGCACCCAAAGATGAGAAGCACACTGCCTTCATAACCGATAAAGACATCTACTATTACAAAGTAATGCCGTTCAGTTGAAGAATGTTGAAGCTACTTATCAACGGCTAGTCAACAAACTATTCAAAGCATAAATTAGACGTAACATAGAAGTCTACGTAGATGATATGCTAATGAAAAGTCTCCAAATTTCTGATCATGTTCGAAACTTGAAAAAAATCTTCGACACACTTCGACAACATCAGATGAAATTGAATCCGATTAAGTATGCGTTCGGAGTAACTTTCAAAAAAAATTTTGAATTTCTTGTGTTACAACGAAGAATTGAAGCTAATTCTGAGAAATAAAAGCTATCATCAATATGAAGTATCCAAGTCTCAAGAAAGAGATACAACAACTTAATAGAAGGATCGCCGCACTTAACCGATTCATCTCAATGTTGGCAGAAAGATGTTTATCCTTCTTCAAGACCTTGAGACAAGCAAAAGACCTTTCATGGTTAAATGAGTGTTGACAATCCTTTAAGAATCTAAAAATATTTGACATCTCCACCATTGCTCACAAAATCGAAGGTGGGAGAAATGTTGTATCTTTACTTGGCGATTTCAGCAGAGGCGGTTAGTTCGATACTTGTCCAAGATGATGAAAATCGAATTCAATAGCTGATTTATTACACCAGCAAGGTACTTTATAATACTGAAATAAGATATTCAAGAGTGAAGAAATTGATCTATGCTCTGATCATATCATCACAGCAAATTCGTCCATACTTTCAGACACATCCAATAATTATCTTGACAGATCAATCGTTGAAGGCAATTCTTTACCGACCTGATACTTCAGGTCAAATGATAAAGTGGGCAATAAAGCTCAGTGAGTTTGATATTCAATATCATCTATGACCGTCAATGAAGACATAAGTTTTGATCAACTTTATTGTCGAGTACACCATATCCGATAATAATCCTAAAGATGGATCCGATGATAAATTGAAATAAGTTGAAACTCCAGAGGCCGACTTAGCATCAGTGTGGGTGCTACATATTGATGGAGCATCCAATGCATAAGGCAATGGAGCTGATCTCATCCTAACCAACTCCGAAGGGATTGTAACCGAATATGCTCTTCGATTTAATTTAAAGTCTTCAATAATCAAGCCGAGTATGAAGCTCTTTTAGCCGGCTTGAAGATTATCAAAGAATTTGACATTGACAATCTGAAGGTCTTCACCGACTCACAGTCGATTACCGGATAAGTTAAGAGTGAGTTTGAAGCCGAGATCCTATTATGATGAAGTATCTTCAGAAAGTGAAAGATCTTACATCGATTTTAAAATATTTCGAGATCTCTCACATTCTAAGAGCGAAGAATGCTCGAGCTGATGTACTTTTCTGACTCGCAACTACTTTTTTCAGCTCGCTTGGTCAGACGTTTATCGAATATCTTGAACAATCGAGTATTGATAAAGTCGAAGAAGTACTACAAATCAATAACGAGCCAAGCTAGATGGATCCGATCATCCAATATTTGACTGATAGAACTCTACCTGCAGATCCTTCAAAAGCCAAACGACTACGATAGATGGCCTCATAATATATTTTGATGAATAGACAACTCTATAAAAGATCATTCTCTCTTTCTTTACTGAAGTGCTTGAGACCAATGAATGTCGATTATGTACTCCAAGAAGTTCATGAAGGGATTTATGAAAATCACTTGGGGGGCAAATCATTAGCTTATAAAGTCCTATAATAAGGATATTATTGGCCCACCATAAAGAAAGATACAGCGAACTTGTTTGAAGCTGTGAATCATGTCAGAAATATATGAACATACAACATCAACCAGCCAGCTAGCTGACATCGATCATTGCACCATGGCCCTTCGCACAATGAAAAATTGACATACTTGATCCTTTCCCTCTGATGTCTGATCAGAGAAAATTTATAGTAGTTTTCATTGATTACTTCATCAAATGGATAAAAGTTGAACCCTTAGCACAAATCACTGAAAGTAACATGGAAGACTTTATTCAAAAATCAATCATATAAAGATTCGATCTACCACACATCCTCATCACCGACAATGATCGATAATTCGATAATTAAAATTTCAAAGAGTTTTATGCAAAATTTTATATTATACACAAGCTCACATCAGTCAGCCATCCACAATCCAATGATGAAGTGGAAGTAACAAACCGAACGATCCTACATGGTCTCAAGATCTGACTAAATGAAGTTAAAAGTCTCTAGGTGGAAGAATTATATCCGATCTTATGGGTATATCGGACAACTCCTCACATACCGACAAGAGAATCACCATTCAACCTAGCCTATGGAACGAAAGCGATGATTCCACTTGAGATCGGATTACCATCAGTAAGAGTAGAACAATATAATGAGTTGAGCAATTTAGAATGTCGGAGAGCCAATCTAGATTTACTTTCGAAAGTCCGACAGCAAGCTCAAGTTCGGATGGCAGCATATCGACTAAGAGTAGTCCGGTATTATAATGTAAAAGTCAAGCCGAAGATCTTTCATCCAAGAGACCTGATCCTAAGAAAATAGAAGTTTCAAAATCTCTGAACCAAAAAAATTATCTCTAAACTGGGAAGGACCCTACAAAGTAACCGAGACATTTCGACTGGATGCATATCGACTAGAAACTCTCGATGGAACAACTATTTCTCGGACTTGGAATGTCGATAATTTGAAGATGTACTATCAATAAAGTTGTTCACATGTATACTATTCAGAATGAAACATTGGAGTTCTAAATCTTGAGATCTTCAATCAACTACAAGTTATCTGTAAAATGGCATCAAATCGATAAATAATCGATCAGCTAGTACCGACTATATCTCAATTTTTTATTATAAAATTGATTCAAGTCGAATGACTACTCTTACCGATTTAGTTTTAGCTAAACGGAATATTATGCTGACTCGATCCTAATCGAGTAGAAAATATACTGACTTGACTATGGTCAATCGAAGGATATTCAACTTATTATCGTTTATCAAATACCTAAAAGTATACAAGCTAAGTCGGCTAACGTCCGACTAGCAGACAAACTCTACTACTATTATTAATCGATATTCAATTCACCAATGTATGATCGGTAATCCGACTATTATTCAATGACATTGATAGTACAGGTGTAAAAAGAGATTTCATACTGAAAAATTCTTTTCATTCATTGAAGAAAGATTATAAAATTAGATCCAAGGTCCGATTATAAATTAAACTTAGTTTGATTGCAAAATAAAAAAGAAAAGTATTACGTCGATCACCAATCAGCTTCTTCTTCACCTTGCTTCGGTACAACTTCGGTGGTTGGAGCAGATTCTGGTGCAGCTAGTGTATTTCCTTCATTCGATACGGTGGTCTCCTCAGCAACCTCCTCCCGAACTAGAGGAACGGTGCTGCTCAGATCCAAATTTGGATATAATTTTTCGACTGTATCTCTGCCATCCTCATATCTGACATAGTAGGAGGTGAATCCACCTCAAAATTTCATCCTTAAATTTTGTGATTCTTTGAAGTTCTCGATGGTCAGACTCAGAGCACCCTTCGTCGATTCAGCTTCTTTTTTGGTGGAGACCGACTCTGCATCGGCCAGTGCCAACCTCTCCATAGTGGCCCGATGCTTTTCACGCTCCGCCTCAAGCTCTTCTATGCATCTGTCTTTCTCTCTCTAGAGTCAGTTGATGGAATGCTTCTTGCTTTTGATCCGAAAATCAAGAGACGCGATGCTCTTATGAGCTGACCTAAGTTCGGCTTTGGAGGACTATAGTTCAGCCATCATACAGGAGATCTCTTCCTAGAGCATCTTCTCTTGTTCAGTTGCCGGCCGAAGTTATTCAATGACAGTAGCTTTTTCGATGTTGGCAACCGCCACTTTGTCCATCCATGTCAGATGAAGATCGATAAATTTTTGATATCCACTCTCTAGAGCATACATATCGTGTGCCAACTGAAAGGAAGGACAAGTCAAGTCAAGTCAAAAAAAAGAAGAAGAAATGAGTTAGGTAAAGAAGAAACTTACCCAAGTATCATCGGATAAAAAAAGAGAACATTTCGGACACTATCTGATCTTTCCTACTCTCCCTATCTGTCGAAAAAAAAGCTACCTCAATGAGTCATTTGGCCAATGATGGATTGGCCAAGACCAACTCACCAATGAAGATTCGGATGTCAAAGAGAGTGGGGAGACCCACCGACAACCCATTGTCGGTAGAAGTAGCCAACGCCTTCCCACACTCCACAATCGATGGTCATTCGCTTGAAACTGCCACAAAATCGATGCTCGACTACGCTCGAGATCATGCTACTTGCGGAATGGCTTGTGCAGTAGCAGATAGTTCTAGTTCGGTCACAGATTCGGCCCGAACCCATGCAGATGATGCCGCTGATGGTTCTAGTGCGACATCTTCACCTCTTGCTGTCTCAACTTCGATCGACGGTATTTCAATTGGAAAAGCATTGTCGGAGCTGACAATGCTATAACTGGCTCAGTGCCGGGAGCTACCACCGACAGAAAGTTGGATTCCCTCGCTGGCACCAACTCAAAGTCACCCCGACTTTCTTCGACAGTCAGGACGGTCCAACATCGGTCGTTACTCTCTTCTTAGCAGCATGTAGTCAGATGTCGGCAGTTGAGACGTGCGCTATCGACCGCATGGCTACAATCAAAAGACAAAGTTCAGTACAAAGTTCAAAAGCAAACAAAAAAAATGATCGATTATGCTATACCAAAGAGGTTACCGAACTAAGTTCGGCATCATAGAGAGCCTGCTCTGTCATCAGCTCTCGTTGCGCTAGAACTTTCATATCTTTTAGTCGAAGAAAATCTTTCCGATCGATGGTGTCAACCTGACTATGCTCATTAGGGCCGATTCTCGGATCGCCCCAACATGAAAGAAACCCCAAGGAGATGAAGAAGAAATAAAGAAAATTAATTTTCTATCTATAAATGGATGATGGAAGAACGAAATAAAGAAAGATCCTTCCTCAGATTGAAAAATACCAACCCTTAGCTTTGGGTGAGGACGGAGATGAAGAAAGCTTGAAAAAGAGAAGGATGGGGGTTGGTCGGGATAAGACGACACAACAGAGCAAAACTGATAATCAGTCGAATGGAGTTTGGAGCCAACTGAGGAGGAGAAAGTCGGTAATAATCAAGAAAATTTCGGACGAACTCCAGAATCAAAAATCGAAGACCAACCCGAAGGTCCTTGACACAAAAGGCAACCTGATCTAGAAGAGGAGAGTTCACTTGACCATTCGGACTAAGGGCAAAGAGCTGATATTGCTCCAGAATATGGTACTGTTCCTAAAGCCGATCGACATTAGAAGAAAAAATCTAAAAGAGAGAAACAAGAACTTGACCTGGAGAACTAGGAAATGATGTGAATGGAGAAAGCTCTCAACAATTGAGGACAGAACCTTCTATTGCAGAGGAAATAACGAATGCAAAAGCAGAAAGTCCAAATGAAAGTGACTTTATATATATATAGGACCCCTCAACAGTCCGAATGAAGTTATTCAAATCAGGACTCCCTCAGATTTCAACACATGGCTACATCAAATCGACCTTTGATCGGATGGTTCGATTTACCTACCCTCAAATCACACCACCTCACCACTATTCATGTGAATGACACAGAGCCATGACATTTGGACACGTGATCGAAATTGACTAGTCAGAATCAAATCATTCGGATTCACCAGACGCTGAATTATCTACTTGAAGCAACACCCCAATGATGATCTCACAGTTATCGAAACGACAAAATGGCTAGAGATCCTTCGTATTTCAAAAAATCATTAATATTTATAGTCGAATCGAGGCTCAAGACAATACGTGACAACTCCCTTCGTTCAACGTGTCAGATCATATGATAATCCACATTCGGACTACCTTGAACTTGAAAGTGAGGGGCAACTGTTGGAACAATTCAGCCGACTCTCCGATTCTGACTCTCAATTGGTCTCCTAGGCACAAACTGCCGACTATCAATCAGTTTGCCAACCAATAGTTGGCTATCCTCAACCATCAACAAACTCCAACTATGACAACTTGGCTGATCTCAGATCGATGACCATCGGCATATCAAAGTTACCGATCGATGTTTGTTCGGACTTCCGTAACTATCGATATACGATCGACATATTTTGATTACCGACATATAGTCGGTTTATCAAAAACTGCTAGTGTAGAAAGCACATAATGGCCAGAACATGATCAGTGATGGGTATAACCACCCATCCTACGATCACATAATGTCGGAACAAACGAGATCCGCGTATCTAACCATTACAGACGATTACTAACTACTTGTCTATAAAAAGAAGTAAATGAACAGTATTTGATAAGATCTCTTGAGAGCTGAAACTCTGCCTCTTTGAATATTCATCTACTGTTTACCACTTCTCACTGACTTAAGCATCGGAGGATCTCCATCGGATATAATTTCGATCAGTATAGATTTCATTTTGCAGGTACTCTCTTCACCGACGACAGATGCAATACGGGATTAGCCGCAACACAACTTATTTAGATCATCACTTACAAGAGTTCCTAGTGCCACATTAATATGAAGTATTTTTCAGCTCATTGTCATAATTTTGTTTCGTTTAGATAACAGCAATTCATATATGATAATATTGAAAAGTCAAACAAAAAAGATAAGTTGGATAGTTAGTTTTTAAGATAAATTATATAAAGTAAGATCTATTTACCTTCAGAGAAGGAGCATGATGCACTTTTGTCCTTTTTGCTATGTTTCCTTATAATATGAAAATATTAGTATTAGTTTTTATATACTATGGCAAACATACCCAATGATTTCAATTATGTCATTAGTTTATGTGCTTCCAGACTTGTTATCTTTATGATAAAAATGGAATAAACAAACACTGAGATATATATATATATATATATATAT
>KE504709.1:377581-399494 GCA_000441515.1 Elaeis oleifera | reverse complement strand
TATGGGGCCGGGGCAGGGGTGGGGCCAAAGGTGGTGCGGTGAGGGGGGCGTCAGGGTGGTCCGGGGGTGCACCGGGGTGGGCGAGGGTGTGGCTAGGGTGCGGTCGGAGAGGTAGGTCGGGAAGAAGAAAGACTCCTTACAGAAGTTTTTTTATTTTTGGATGCTTTACGATTTGTGCAAGATATCGATTGAGTTTGATTGCCTGAGTAAGCATCAATTTAGGGTGAAAGAATAAATTGACGAGAGAAAGTCGCTAAAAACCATTGGAAGCTTAAATTTTATAGTTCGGAGATTATTTAAAAAATTGATATAATTTAAAGGCTAGGGACATAAGTAACCCTATTTTTAAGTCCAAACCTTGGGAGTTACTTGGGTGCCTGCCACTGTTCAACACCCGACCAACAATCGGTCAAAGAAACACGGATGAGAGAGATTTCCAGGTTTACCTACCAAGACCACCACAAGTCCTTCCTCTGTTCCCATCACCCCTTTTCTCACAGTAGACTTTGATCTGGAGCGGGCTCTCCTGCATGTTTTTTTTTTGATCTCTGTTACAGATGAGGTCCGTGAGAAGCAGCTAGAATTACATGATTCAGGCTCTATCTAGCAGATTTTAGGTGGAAGGTAAATGGCTTTCTTCATCCTTCTGCCCCAAGCGTTTGGGTTATTTATGCCTTGTGTTTCTTTCTCTTGATTCTATTGATAGTTATTTATTTTGATTCTTATATGAACTGCTTGTTATTATATCATTGGTTTTTTTTTTGGTGGTCTTTGAGCACGATTCATATATTTCTGGATTGTAAATTGAAGTCATTCAAGAACCTGTCTGTATTTATCTCCTATGAAGAAAGAAGGCTTGGTATGATTGTTTGCACGTATGAGATGGAAAGATTGTTCCCCTCCTAATGGAAGTTTGGAGTTAAAGTTACGCACACTAGGTGGGAAGTTAGATAAAGATCGGAAGCATTTGTCCCTAAGATCGGCGTTAGGGGCTTTTATTAACAAAGTTTTTTTTCCTATTTATTTTGAGTTCTTGATCTGATTCGATATAGGAAGTAAATTTATGTTTTCCTTTAACAAAATAGATGATGGCAGGCAGGGGGAGAGCCATCTGGTGGGAGGACCAAGGTCCCAACTTTGGGGACTCACCTCCTAAGTTTTAAACTGGGAACCTCCTCCATTCCCCTCCATTTGGAGGAAGGGCGTGACTACTGACCTTTTGCTCGATTTACATTCTACACTTTCCCTTTACTTGAATTGGAGTTGTATAGAAATATGGATCAGATGCCAGCAGACTCCATTGACAACAGATTGTGAAACCGGTGTTGATCTGGCTGTAGGTAGGACCATTTACCTCACACTAACTTTACCTTAATTGATTGCTAAATTCTTCCTTTCAACGTTAACTGTTTTACATCCTCAATTTTGCATTCAATATATCTTTTTTTTTCCCCACATTTATCAAATATGAACCTTTCTGTCAATCTCTAGTCTATCTGATCCACAAGTTACTGTAAGACCAAGTATTTTCCAATAACATAAACTTCCCGTTGCTAAACAAAATTCCCTGAATTACACTAGTACTCATTTTCCAGTGATTCAGTAGAGTTTCCTGCATGCTCTGAATTGAGTTCCCAAATAACAATAATATGTGAGATACAATTTTAATGGCTGTGCTTGACTAAAACGTAAATGGTTTATGTATTTGGCAATGTCAAGCAAACTTCAAACTTGCCCCTTAGATGGTCTTTTCATGGAAAATGTTCTCAATACAGATCCAACCTATTTAATAATATTTACTAGAGAACATGGTCAAAGGACTAAATATGCATATATTTTTTCAATGCAAAGAAAGGCTCACTGAGCAAGTGCCATTAGAAAAAAATGGAGCATCACCAGATTGGATGACCATAAAGGTCTAGAATTAGTTGTACATGACATATAGAACAAAGCTGTATAAATTTATAACAATCAACTATTTTCATATGTTTCTTTAATATACTCATTATCAGTGGATAGACTGAAACAAGAAATATATAAATCCAGTTGAAATCTCTATAATCAGTTAAAAGGCCTATTCATGCAATGAAGACATTTAAATTATTATGCTATATCTTACAAGAAGTTTAAATATTTTAGCAATGCATAATATACATTCTATGATTTACTTGTATTCTATTTGCTTGTGATTGCTGTTTCATTCTCAGGAACGTTGCAAGCTTACTGCAAATCATTTGTTGCTTTGGTAGCAGCATCATAAATCCTTGTCAATCTTTCAGATCTAGATTTCGAAAATCAGATTTATACTTTGCCTCCCTTTATTTAGTTAATATATTTCATGTATGCAGGATTTTTGTTAGGTACAGTCAATTATTTTTCTCCACATGTTTTAAATTTATAGAATTGAATTTTAGAAGTTAAAGATATGGCTAGAATGTTTGAGACGACCCCTAAGAAACCACTTTATATACTATGCTGTGTTTATTGTCCTCTTTGAGGGCTTACATCGATAGATTTTGCACTTCATGTTTTGGTCTTGTCTAACTCTGACAAATTGTTATCAGGAGTGCTAGTGGGCTGGGTTGGTTCCGGGTCAGGACTAGGCCTAGGACCAATCCATACTTTTCTCAAGTTGGGTCTAGTTTGGTCCAATTTAATCCTTCTTGAACCATTGTCCAATGATTTGGGTCTTGCCTTTGATCATTGGTGTTGCGCCCATAAAGGTTGGTTTGGTTGGGCTTCCACTAGAAGCAAATTTGACTGTATTAAATTTGAATTACTTCTTGATAGTACGGATATGTCACTGGATTCAAATCTCAATTCATGGATGTTGATGATGTCATAGAAATATACATGAGATCTAGGGGTAAAGAAATTGAATATTATGGTGCATTGTTTGGTGACCCGTCCAAGTCAAACTGCTCAACCCACCTGAACCACCACCTGCCACCTCTTACAGGCCAGGTCAGGTTCACTATCAGCATGCCAGGAAGAGACTGTTGGGAGGAGGCTGACACTAGGAACAGGCCATGGCCAGGAAGAGGCTACCTTGGAAGGTTGAGGGTGGAGGTTTTCCCAATTTTGCATATTCTTCTTCTTTTGGTCCATCCAGCATTGATGTTGAGGAGGTCACTAGCCATCACCTGCTAGCCAACAGACAGAAGGAGTCAATTCCAGATCTGGTCAGAGGGGAAGGTTGCAACCATATCTTGTCAGTGAGGAGGCATCCAGTTGGGTTTTTAAGGACATGAGAGCCAAATCTGGTAGGAAGTGGGACTAAGCTATTCCTCCTCTTCCTTTCTTCTTCTCCTCAACTGGACCAAAGC
Source organism: Elaeis oleifera (assembly GCA_000441515.1). Taxonomy (NCBI): domain Eukaryota; kingdom Viridiplantae; phylum Streptophyta; class Magnoliopsida; order Arecales; family Arecaceae; genus Elaeis; species Elaeis oleifera. The sequence continues at coordinate 396,168 of KE504709.1, read as the reverse complement.
ACCAATAAGTAGAGAGAGGGAAGAAGAGAGGATGGATTGGAGGGTGAAGAAGAGAGGATTGGTTGGTTCTGGATTTTGGGAGGAGCAGACATGATAAACTAAAAGGATAGGAAATGGAAGAGCAGTTAGCCAGTTGACTCATGGTTGACCTGCAGTCAAATAGCCTGTAACCTTGCCATTCGAGCAGTTCAATCTAGGTCATATTCAAAACACTGGTATTATGAACATCTCCTATTTGTTTTGAAGTCATGGAGCAGCTGGTATCTTGAAGCTTGAAAAAAAAATGTTGGAACTCTCTTAACATTGTAGTGTGATGTATCAAGCATTGGGTTGTTTAGCCCTACTTTCGAAAAACTCTATAAGTGATCACTAGTTAGTGGTACTAGTTTCTAGAAGTCTGAGACACTGTTGTCATTAATTAGGAATAGAAATCAAATGAAGTGGTTACAGTAACTTGGTACCTCTTACATTACAAGCTCTATATAAGCTCTTGCAGCTGTGCAATTATTAATGAGAAGAGCCTATTCTATGTTTGTTTCTCCTTCCTAATTACACTAACATCTCCATGTTGGTCTTAGCACAATTTAAGGACTCGCCTATAACTAACTATAGGTGATGAAATTATGGGCTTGGTCAACCAGGAGATACATTTTGAGCATATTGTTACCATCAGTGCTAGGATGTAAGTTGCCTATGACCACTGCTATTCTGTTTTTGGTGATTGCAATAAGTGAAGAGGAGAACAACAGAAAATAAAGCAAAATACAAAGAAAGAAAGAGTTATAGAGGCCGGAGGCGACACAATCCACAAGCGTCAGCTGCCAAGAGCGCTGCTAGATCTGGGTGAAGCAAGTCGAGCTGAGAAAGGAAGAATTTGCCACTAATGCGTATGACCACTGCTATGAGGGATGGCTAAATGTACTTGATAATGGCAACTCTTCAATATACACTTCATCTGAAACAGAAAGAGAATATGATGGGGGATCACTGAATTGAAAAAAGCTAAACTAATTCCAGTTTTAGGCTTGAGTGAGCTAGAGAATTACTAGAGCAATGCCACAGAGATCATGAATTAGCTCACTCCCTCTCTCTTTCTCAAGTCCATACATGTGGGAATTGGGGTGTTTTTTAACCCATGGTGGAGTGAACCTCAGGCGGAAACACATCCCTGAAGTTCCACTATACCAGTAATGATTCATTCAATTTATTGTGGAGTTTCCCAAACTAGAAAGATCTATATTTCCTTAATCTATTTACTAACTATCATAAAGTTTCATGATGAGAGAACTCTCGAATCATAGACCTTCTCGATAAAACCGATCAAACTAGTTATTATTGAAATGATTCAAACCGTTTCAAAGATCTATAAACTGATGTGAAGATCAGTTAGTCCACCATATTTTCTTTACAGAAAATAATGAGATAGTTCCATGTGCTCTGATTCATCATTTGTAATTTGATCTAGGAGCAATACCAAAGTATTCCAAAGAAGGTTATTTTGACTTAGGTCTGTCTGCGGCCTAGATCAAATTAAGTTAGATGGAGTCTCTGTTGCTACATTGCAAGAGTTGAATATGAGACTTCATATAGCTTAAAGTTCATAGGATGAAAAAAGGTTATCTTGAGGCTCCTATACTCATTATGCCTAACATTGAATAGACTAGCTGACTGGGTATTTACCTTATCAACTATCAAATCAATGGCGGGTTCTATTTGATTTGCCACCTGAATTTGCTCTTGAATCGGACCAAACCCAATATTTGTCAGGCTATTGTTCTATTGTTCCCTCGAATCTATGGTAAGACATCGATTTGTCAAAAAGATCAATTATGTTTATTGCATAATAGGCTCCCCTAAAAAGCATTACCGTACATATCAAGGACTGCCGAACCAGAATTGGATGCCATGCCAGTCGGACGGCGGTATGGTTCGGCATGGGTATTCATACCGGTCCATGCTGGACCAAACTGACAGGGCAGAGGAGAGAGGGAGAAGAAAGAGAGGAAGAGAGAGGGGGAAGAGAAGGAGAGAGAAAGGAAGGCTTTCGCGGTCGCCAGAGGCCGACGGAGGCCGTTTGAGCCTGCGTCGAGGGACGTGAGGGCAGTTGAGGCTGGAGGAGGGCCTTCGCCCTCCTCTAGTGTGAAATAGGGGTTCGCCCTATTTGTATTTTTTTTTAGGTTTATCATGCGAAGTGGGCAACTGGGTTGCCGACTTCGCTGTATTTTATTTTTTTCAATTTTAGTTGAAGTTGGCAATCCGATCGCTGACTTCAACCGAATGAAAAAACAAATATGGCGAAGTTGGCAATCCAGTTGTCGATTTTATGCAATAAAATGCAAAAAAAAAAGTGAAACAAGGGCGAACCCCTGTTTTGCACTAGAGGAGGGCGGAGGCCCTCCTCCGGCCTTGGCCACCCTCACGTCTCTCAGTGCGGGCTCGGATGGCCTCCGTTGGCCATCGAACTGGACCGGCTTTTCGCCAGTACAGTTCAGCATGGTTGGAACTGTTCGGTTCGGCGAACGGTGGTACGTATAAAATGGTATACAACTATTGTTGTTCACGCATCACATGTGGATCGGTGGATTTCTCATAGTTGGTGCTGCTGCACATGCAGTCATTTTTGTGATTAGAGACTATGGTCCAACTACTCGATATAATGATCTATCAGATCGTGTCCTTAGGCACTACGATGCAATCATATCACATCTTAACTAGGCATGTATATTTCTAGATTTTCACAGTTTTGGCTTGTATATTCATAATGATACCATGAGCGCTTTAGGGTGGCCCCATGATTTGTTTTCAGATATCGTTATATAATTACAAAACATCTTTCTCAATAGGTACAAAACATTCATATTTTGGCACATCTTTGGATACTTATATATCTGAATAAACAACTTGTCCTCACACTTTGTTAGAGGAATGATATATTGAAGTTCTTTATGGTAGTAAAGCATACCAAAAGAGCTGTAACTTTGGTACATGCTCTTGAACTTCAAATTCTAGTTGCATCTCAACTCTGGCTGTTTAAATCCTAGCCAGACATGTTCCACTTAAAAACATCCCTACTCATCCAATCTTAATATGGTCAGTTTTGTTCTCTCAAATTAACTCTAAATAGTTATTTGCCAAGGGAACACAAGTTTTATCACTGATTGAGAGTCAAAAATTTACTTGTTTTTGTCGTTGGATAAACACCACAACTAGATTATAAGGAAATTCCAATGGAAGTAGAAAATCTTTAATCTAGCCTTTGCCTCTTGGACTTGCATTGTTTGATGGGTGAAAGCATAGATAACCATGACACTCTTAAAAGGGGTTCTAGGATTAGCTATATATCTAAAGTGCAGTAGATGCATGGAGAGCTCTAGCAAATATGGTGAAAATGGACTCCGTAACTTTCTGTTTGGATCTGTTTCTGTATTCGAATCTATCAAAATATCTCTTTCAACATCTGACTACTACCCATATCTAAATTCATATCCATCAAAGAAAATCAGAAGATTTTGGTATGGATAGACAACTATCTGATGCATATCCAAATATCCAGTTCTGATCGAAACTAGTTTAATCTTATATAGCTCTCATTAATCCTGAAGAAAAATAAATGACAATATTGACATTTCTTAAAATTAATCAAAAACATTGCATACAGTGATCCTTTCATTTGATGGTTCATAAAGTTTAACCATCCAATTTATATCCATTTTATATTTGCATTGTCAATATCTAATTTGTTTTTGCATCTACTTAAAACAAATATAGATAAGGATTTTAGTATCTGATTAATATCCATATCTATATTTGTAGTCATCAAACTAACAAACACTAATATGGATATATAAATGTATGACTCGTATCCAATCCATATTGAGTGCTACTAATGGATGCTTCATAAAAAACAATGTAAGTCTGATTATGACCAATTAAATATGATTGGCAAGACTACACATGATCAAAATAAAATCTTTTGGCTCTTAGGTTGTGGGTTTTTTTCTTGTCGAAACAATCAATAGCAATTTCTTACTTTGAGAAACATTCATGCTAGAGTTCGAGGGTGTTAGGGGCTAGAGTCGTTGACACTCTCAGCTAGAATTCCCAACTTTTTTTTCATAAACATATGAACATTGTGACCAAAGAGGATGGAATTAATTGAAAACTAAGTGGCATCCAAAATCCATGTTTGCCCAAGGTCCTTATCAAAAAGATGAGATATCAGCCATCTTAGTCGAGCGAATAAGATGTGCTGAGATTCTGTTCTTTCAATTGTAGTGAAAGATGGTAAAGAATTTAGAAACAATTGAGATCATGATGCATACTCAAGACGGAATAAGAAGAATAAAAAGCAGCCACTAATCATTCTTATAAAAGACCACCTAGAAGGCCTGGACCAAAAGAAAATAAGAGAAGATGGCTGTTCAGAAAAGCAATCTCATGCACATCAGTCTAAAGGAAAGCTTCATCAGTGCTACTATAGTCAACATCAAGTCAGCTTCCCAATGCATCTCGAGTCACCCAAAATGGCAGTTGGATGAGGAAGTTATGGATAATTTACTGAAACATGCTAGTACTGACAAACTGCTAAAACATTATAAAGTCCCATTTCATGGTCCATAATTCGAGGATGAGTTTCTTTATTTTTTCTGAATTTTATATTTCATTCTTTTAGAAACTCATGTTAGATGAGTTGAGTCCAGTATGAGTGAGAAAACTATTTTCTACTATTTATTTGATATTTTCTCTCTTTATTTTCTTTTACAAAATTTGTATCGTGTTGGAACTAGGGAAAATCTATTGGCTTTAGGAGATGTCTACTATAAAAACCTTGCTTATGCACTCAGTTTTGAGAATTGAAACGCTAATAAAATTTCATTAAGATTTCTTCTCAATTTCTTTGAGTGATGAGAGGCTGCTTGAGAGCCTGTGGTGTGCAGCCAGGGTTCAAGAGAAGGCTTTGAAGAGAAGCCAAGGTTCTTCAATTGAGGTCTGGTGAAGATTGGAGTTGTGAGGTTGAAGGTCCAGCAAGGAGAGGAGGTTTGAGGCATTCTACTTATCTCTAGCTTAGGTTTAAGCTCTTAATCCATTATCCTTTATTTCTCTTTGCTGTAATTTCAGTTTCTTATTCTTCTTTGTGCTTCTAGTATAATTTTTCTGCTTCTGCTTAGTTGGGATAAGGAATCCTATGGGCCTCCTTGCGTCACTTCTTGAGTTATATAGTAAAGTTAACATTATCTATTCTTGCCACATATTATAGTTTTGATATTTACTAACTAAAAATTTGTTTATAACAATAAAAATACTGAAAGTCTCAGCAGATCTATTGATTCCACATCAATTGATATTTATATTATTTGAACAATGAAGGCTACCATTATATATATATATAGACACACACACACACATTGTACAAATGATTGCTTGGTATTGATACAATGTCAAAGTCCTGAGTAAGTTCCTGACTGCTTTAATTGCATCCCTTGATTCAATTCTAACCTCAGAGACAACATTTCACCATGCCATCCTAGCCATTGCTATCATCCATGTTTCCATGGACATCAAAATAATACCATCTTTCAAGAAGTTTTGAACTGATGTTTGGGATGATTTTAATCATTATGGACCATTCTAAACAAATAAGTAGCTGACAAGATAGATGCATCGGCCATCCCACCTGAAATAAATCTAAACTATATCCTTTAAGACATGGCATGATATCATAAATAAACTATGAAAAACATAAACATATATCTACATTTTGTACAAAAGTGATTTCTCATTCAAGCACATTGGTTACCATGTGAGGTTGGAGAAAACAACGACTTCCCTGGAAGAAACTCCTTTGGTACAGTTTTTAGGGATAGTATAAAAGGTTACACTGGAGTCTCACAAGAAGAAATCGCCATGCTTGACATTACCAAAGCATATCTTGTGCCACAACCTTCTCTAGCCTCTCTCCTAAAAATCTCTTGCCTTCTGCCTACACAAAAACCTTCAAAGCTCTTTTAATAAATCCCAAAGTTAAAGTTCAGATGTCATGACTATGCAATGTAAATCTTAAGATTTATAAAGTTATCAAAGGATACCTCAAACTAAACTTCACTTGTCTTCAAAGAACTAACTGCCAGTAGACCTTTCTAACTTTCTGTTTACAACCTAAAGAGCATTTATTCTCTTTTCTTTTGTGATCCACAATTAACAATTTGCTAGAGTTGAGGGAGGACTCACTCTTGCCTTATTGGTGTGCATGGGACTCAATTCCTGCTAATTCCTGAGTAGAACAGAGGACCTAGCTTTGTACTCCATAAACCATAAGATTATAGGATTTTGAGCCATGGCACTGAGAATATTGTTATTTCCATGTGAGCTCATATACTCAATCAAAAAATCTCAAATAATATATAGATTTGCCATAGTGACAAAACAAGATTTCTTAAATAGTCTCCACCTTGGCTTGTTTAATCAAGCTACTTGGGAATTCCTCTCTTCCTGGTTGTCTTTGAGCATACCTCAAGCAAGATTCGCTCATTCGATATTGGAGGGTGTATCAGCCAACAACTAGTCTAGCACTGTATGGGTTTGTACCATATTGTTCTAGGGCATATCGAAATAGGGAGAGTCGGAGGAGGGGGATAGGGAGAAAATGTAACGACCCAGGACCTCACCTAAAAAGACTAGCCGAAAGGTATTATTTGGATTCCTTGGCTCTATATAAGTACCCAAGATTTTCTCAAAGAATAACTGATAGAGAACTAAATATATGCCTGCATGGGTCCTTACATACTCCCCTTGTTTAAGCTCTGGCATTAGCACAATCGGCCGGTGGTCAGCCCCGATGAACCTATGCTGCAGCATCCCATAGTCTACATAGGCTATAGGCTAGATCGGCTCTGATACAATTTGTAATGATTCAGGACCTCACCCAAAAAGGTCAGTCAGAAAGTGTTATTTGGATACTTGTACAGGATCAAGAAATCCAAATAACACCTTCTAGCTGTCCTTTTGAGTGAGGTCTTGGGTTGTTATGGAAAAGGAGAGAGTAATAGAGGAGGGAGAGAGAGTAGGAGAGGAAGGGAGGAAGGAGGAGGGCCGAGGGAACCTTGACCTAACCAAGCGAGCGAACGAGAGAGAGGAAGGGGAGGGCCGAAAAACCCTAATCCTAACCTGAGTGAGAGAGAAAGGGAGGGACTTATTGCCCTCGGACCATCATGAACGGTCATGGTGGGACTTTTAATGGAGTTGGTGAAGGTTCAGCCTCTATACCGAACCAATAGAGGGAACCATCTCGGTTCCCCGTTGGTTTGGCTCGAGACGTTCTAAATTGGGTAGTATGGTGAACCATACCCTCAAGGGTTTGCATGAATTGGACTTTTTGTTGATCCTATATAGAGTAACCCTTGAACCTTCTATCTTCGCTACTTGAAGAAGATATCACCTAAACATGGCTATAATTAGGTCCACTCACATATATAGCTTCATCATGATCTTGCGAATATCTACTTGTCAATAATAAAGCTGGAACAACCTTATTTCATGGTTTATCTTGCCTATGTGTTGTGGAGATCTTTTCTTTTAGAAGTAACTCGACATATTGCCATGCACCTACATCCCTTGGAAGCCATTTTAATGAAGGAAACTAAATTCTATTCAGCTTTTGGACATGCCTAAAATTGGTTAGAGTTTTCACAACACCATCAAACATATTCACCTTTATGCTTCCTATGGTGACGATTGCATGTGATTTATTGTTTTCCATCATAAATTGACCACCACCATAGAGCTTGTAGGTCTCAAATCACTCCTTATGTAGGCATGTGTGAAACGTAAGCTCGAGTCAAGAAAGCAAGCATTATGGTAAGAGTACTTACAAGAAGAAACTGAAAAGCAATACTTTCTTGGACCAAAGACCGGTTTTATCCATTTTGTGGATTTTTTTCTTCTTGAAATCCTTTCCTTTTTCAAGTTCTCACTGATTTTGTGTCTTTTTATGTCCCTTTTTTCGTGATGGTAACAAGTCATTTAATTGTCCATGCCTCTTAATCTTCAACATAAGTCCAGCATCTTGACACTCATTAGATATGGTCTACTTTCTTGTCAGACAACAGAACCCCTATAGTCTCCTCAAATATTATTATATCCTTCCTTGATTCAAGAGGATCATCAAACTCGATATGGACTACTTTGGTCACTATGGATATGATTAGATAGGATTTAGGAGCAAGATCCACTATATCGAGAACCTGAATTGCAAGCCAAACTTTTGAAGGCCATAATTGAGTCATACAACGTGTAATTTCGATGATCATTTTCTTTAATTGGACAACTTTTCAAGATCTTCGATGTGACCCCGCCCTATCAAGGGGACAGACCCCCTAATGGTCGAGCCCAAATTTCTTCATCTGGAGATCGAAACGGGTTGGTCAAACCGAAAATTTCCTTTCTAGGTAAGATTTTGACCATGCGTAGCTTTCAATCCAAGAAGAGTCTGATAGATCGACAGAAGGAAGAGTTGATGTAGAATTCAAGATATACTTCCTGAAGAGTTTTAGCTTTTTCTAGATTATTTCTATTAGGTATGTCTATTTTGGGCAAAAAAGTTTTCCTAGAACTTGGAAGTTCAATCCGACTCCAATTGTTTAAGGATGAAAGTTTATTTAGAAACTAGGAAGAGGAATCTAATCCGAATTTTGCAAGAACAGACCTCACCTCACTATTATAAATAAAGGAATGTACCTCATTTAAAAAAATAAATAAATAAAGAGAAAGAAAAGGGACTTGAGCCATATTTTCAAAAAAATTCTCTTCTTCTATCTTTCTTGTGAGATTTGAGTTGAGTAGGTTGAAGAGAATCTTTCTTCTCCCCAGTCGGATACTTCCTATTAAAGAAAAATCACTCAATCTCTGCACATGATTTCACAATATTTTAGCATTAATGTGATATAGGCAAGGCGCCCTCCATATGCCACAAGACATGCCTATTGCTAAATCCACTAGAAAATATAGCTTTTATATGTGGGTGCACATCTCTTTTCTTCCTCTTTTGCTAATTTAATTATTTGTATGAGTAATGCTATAAAAAAAAAGAGCTCATTTTGTGCATATGAAAAGTTCTTTATGTCACATGACATGAGAGGATTTGTGTAACTTGTCAAAGTTGCTGCCAAACATGAGGGGCAGTTGGGTAAGTTGCAGCTAGCATTAGTGGGCCAACAAACTTCTTGTACTCATTTAAAGGGTGCCTTAAATGCCCAAAATCACTTCCGTTATTGTACAAATTCCCAAAATGGGAAGACCTTTATTTCTTAATTGGTTAATCAACTATTTTGAGGTTTTCTAATTGATTCAAAGGAAATACATCATTTTGAAGATTTAAGAGAGATGATAACAATGGACTATTTATGGTGGTAGACAACAAGAAGTGGGAGGCGGCAAACATACGAGGCAATACGAAATTGCATTTGTGAAAGGCAATAACAAAGTCCAATTCAGTAATTTTTCCCCAATCTTTTGTGTCTCATTTGCAGCCTGCTCTTCTCTATTTCCTTCTTTCCTCCTCTTGCCCTTGTTCTGCGTTCGTCTTCATTTTGTTTCTCCTCTATCTCCTCTTGAATCTCATTATTTTTAATTTTTTCTGATTTATTTATTCTTTCCTATATATCTTATATGTTTATGTGAATTTTTGAATTTGTATATATTTTAAATCAGAAATGCACAAGCACCCGCGTAGGTGGTGGCATACTACTTAAGTGCAATGGGATACCCCATCTGCCCACTTATAGCTTCCATTTTCAGAACCTTGTTGCTACTTATTAAAAAATGATAAGGTCCTGATTGTGTATATATTAAATTAATGAAAGTGATTCTAGAAACAAGGTCTCAAGCTTTTAATCCCCTTTCAATGAAAAAATGCAGATGTCGTGAGGGTGCATTTGTAACCTGATACCAAAGATACCCCTAAGAAACCTGTACAGAAATTAGAAACAAGAATTTTTAACAAAGTTTCAGGCCCAGGTCCTGTTAGGTCTATAAATTTTATAGTTTACATGCTTATGCTATGAAATTACATGATCAGTTTGAGTCACGTCCATGTCAGGTATATTATATGACACCTGGACCTAGATTAGGAATCTCTATTGACTCTCCTTTCGAACAACCTATAAATTGTGAAGCATGCAGATACAGGAAATGGATAAAGCACTATACAAAGAATCTAATGTATTAGATGTAGAATATGTTCCAGTTGGGATACAAGAATAAATAAATATACAATCTTTACCATACATAGAAAGGCATCCATAATAAATTATCATAATTTGTAGTCCATGCTTCATACAATAACATCATTAACAAACCCCATCATTTAATCATAATTCAAATCCATAGACCACAACCCATACTTTGTACAATAATATCAACATACCAAACACTATAGAATGTCAATATTCATAACAAAAGAGCAAGCCCTCCCCGATATCCTTGGTGATATTGGGAATATCTAGGGCATTTCTTGAGAAGTTTTCAGAGTCTTTTTAAGTTTAAAATATGGCAATGAACACAAGTTTTTTGACATGTAGTATAGCCATATCCAGCATATATCAGTATGTGATAGATTTTGGATAAGGATACAACAAGCAACTAGAAGTATCCATGCTTTCTAGCCCATAAATCTTAATTTCTTTTTTGTGTAGCTCAAGTCTAGGTTCATCCAAGTGGTATCTGGTCAATGAGTATGGTTGAAAGCTTTCACTGAAATCCTTAAGCTATCAAGCACCCTATTCTTTGGACCATTCTTAAATTTACTGATTCCTTTTGGATCCCAACCAAACCGGCTGGGTGATCTTTGCAGAGCATCTATGATTCTCAAGGTCTTTTTTTTCTAGATCAAACATCTACATGATAAACCAAAGAGCATACAGCATAGAGCTGATGATGCTGTATCTAGTTCTTTGGACCACTGCTGAGATCAGGTTTGAAAACATCACCTCCCAAATTTTCTATTGGATTAAATTTAGAAGCATAGATGGTGTTTTCAAAAATTAGTTGAATGAATTGCTTCAGTCATTTGTGTTTTACTCAAAGAATCAGTTCTAAATATTTTACTACTATGTTGGAAAATGATCTCAGCACAAGACAGAGGACCCTGAATCACGTAAGATGTATCTAACAGCATCATATACATCAATATAACCTTTTTTCCCATCTAGATAGGCTACTTTTGGGTATTTAAAGTTGTTTACATGGGAGACTATACTCTGTTCTATGAAATAAGATATTGATTCAGTTGATGCATTTGGCTATGAATTTCCCTCACAGGAAAATTCAGTCTTTGTTATTGGTCTTCTTACTGGTATGCTGATGTACTCATTTTAATTAATTTTTAGATCTTCCAGAAGTTTGCTAAATTATGCAACAATGCCTTTGAGAAAATCAAGATCGAGTGCTGTTGAGAAAGCCCTCCCTCCTGAAGAGCAGCAAGCAAAGGTAAACATATTCATTTGAACCAACTAAATACTTCCATTTATGCTTCTTAAGTTTTATGCATGAAATCTTTATTCTGAACTTTGGTTTCACTTAAAGCATCTTATAGTTTTCACTTGAAAAACATCTTTAACTCCTTCCCTTTTCTGAGAAAGCATGTTAAGATCTTTATTGAATATTGTATCTCACAGCATTGTTAAGGGGTTCATGTTGTATTATGCTTATCATATATAGGTAATGTTGATGCTTTTGGCATGCAGATAAATGATGTTCGAAGGATTATTGGTCCATTGTCAGAAGCACTGCCAGACTTCTGTTCAGATGCTTCAATATCAAGGTACCTCCGGGCAAGAAACTGGAATGCTGAAAAGGCAAGTAAAATGCTGAAAGAGACTGTGAAATGGAGATTGAAATACAAGCCAGAAACCATTCGCTGGGTATGGTAGTTCTGTATGTTCTTGAAGAAATGCATTTTAACACAAGTTGGTGATGGACCAGGCAAATTATTTCTGAATTATAATTCCTTACAGGTTGATAGTAGTGTATCTCTCTAATAGAGCTCTAAGAAGAGGCTAGATTTATTAAAACGTTAAATCAAAAGGACACAATGACCTTTTGCTGCATTTGGCAAGAGCAAGATATAAATTGACAGAACACAAAGATTAAGTGATCTACCTCCTTCATTTAGTTTATTAGTGTGGCATCGTTCAACTGTAACAAAGAAGAATCTGCATCAAATTTTATATCGCCAGAGCCCTTTTTCAAAGAAAGTGAAGATAAAGTTGCTATGGATTAGCTGCATAGAATTTTTAGCTTTCACTCATTCTTGATGTATTGGTAAAGCATACATGATCAGAAGTTGTTTGTAGCTTCTTTCTGTTTCCTGATATAATTCTTTTGACCGCTAGGAAGATATCGCTCACGAAGCTGCGACTGGAAAGATTTACCGGGCTGATTACCTTGACAAATATGGAAGAGCTGTTCTTGTTATGAGGCCTGGATTTCAGGTGGGAGCGAAAAATAACAGAAAATTGTGAATATTCAATACATTTCTTCATCACCTGACTGTTTTGCTATCTCACTGTAATCAGAATACCAACTCAACAGAAGGGCAGATCAGATACTTGGTTTATTGTATGGAGAATGCCATTTTGAACTTGGCAGCGGATCAGGAGCAGATGGTCTGGCTCATTGACTTCCAATGTTGGACAATGTCAAGTGTATCAGTAAAGGTGACTCGTGAAACAGCCCATGTATTGCAAGATTTCTATCCTGAAAGGCTGGCCTATGGAATCCTTTATAATCCTCCAAGGATCTTTGAATCCTTCTGGAAGGTATGCAATTAATTTTTGGTCCATTATATCACCTTACTAAATTTATAGACTAGTGAAACTACACAAAATATCCAAAACAAACTGAGCACACAGAGATGAGCATACAAATCTAGAGCTAATTTTTGTTAGGTTATGTAACTGGATTGGGAGCTACTGCTGCATCTGATGAGAGGCGTACTGCATCAAAACTATTAGAACAAGAGAACTATCCTAAAGAAAAATCTCATTTCAATAGTTAACTTACATTATACAAAAGAAGTACTATGGAACACCTTTGCAGAGGACAGTCCTTGAAAAATTCTGTACCATTTATTCCAACACAGAAGCTAAAACTCTGAGTTTGAGTTGGCATCCCTTTCCACATGAGAGAGCTTCCAGGTTTTATTCAGGTGGTGGCATCCACACTATATTTCTGAAAAGGAAAAGAAAAGAAAGATCATCCTTACAATCTGAAACTTCTCTACAAGGATAAAAAATATCCCTGATTTTATGTAGAAGTTGTTTCAGCATTGGTAATAAGCCAAAGAAGTTTGCTTGATGCATTTGGAAACTTCAGATTATTCTCTGAACCAGTTCACTTCCTATATAACTTTTGCAAAAGTCCTGGACTCTAGCCCAGGTAGTGAGATAATATCATAATGTCTTTCTAGTTCTGGATGGTGAAGCCCAGGTGCTCAATAAATGCAAAGAATTAAGACTCCTTTTAGGGTGTAAATTAGTCTCGGTAGAACCACAGTATTGGACACCATGTTATAACCCCTTAAAATCATTCAAGTGAATTAGTTATGAATTTTGATTTCATATCAAATACTGAAATTTTTAGTTGGTTTAGGACTCTTCATATTTTAGGATTCCACACCAGTGCAGACTTCCATCACTTTGGAATTGTCACTTACTACCATGAGAGTATCATGCATCAAATTTACTGGCATACACAACTTTAACTGAACATATCTAAATCTGTTAGATTTATAGAGAGGGATTTTGTACTAACTAGCTCTTAGTTGTCAGAAAATTGTACCTAGCTTACCATATCTGACTTGGATCTCTCCACTAATTTGCTCTGATACCCGCTTCTAAGTGCTTCCTCTTTGTCTACTTACTGTTATGTATATGTATATGTATGTATATGTATATGTATATGTATATTTATATGTGTGTATGTATATGTATGCATATGTATATGTATGTATGTATATGTATATGTATGTATGTATATGTATATGTATGTATGTATATGTATATGTATAGATACATACATACATACATATATAAGAAAAGAGATTTCTTTACTAACTAGCTCTTAGTTGTTAGAAAATTCTACCAAGCTTACCATTCCTGCTTTAAAGAGAATTCTATACTAACTAGCTCTTAGCTGTTAGAAACTTCTACCTAGCTTACCATACCTGCTTTGGATCTCTCCAATAACTTGCTTAAATACCTGCTTTCTAAGTGCTTTCTTTGTTTACTTACTTTTCTAAAGGAAATCTACTTCTGTGCCCGTGCATTGGACATGGTTCATGCAGCTGCTTCCAGTTTTGGTGACTAGAGCTAGCCTTTTCTTGCAGATTGTAAAGCCTTTTCTGGAGCACAAGACATACAAGAAAGTAAAATTTGTTTATTCTGACAATGTTGACAGCCAAAAGATAATGACTGAACTCTTTGACATGGACAAGCTTGATTCTGCCTTTGGTGGTCATAATCCAGTTGGATTCGACATCAACAGGTATGCAGAACGGATGAAAGAGGATGATAAAAAGATGGATGCTTTCCTAAATTCAGGTGGCTCCTTTTCTCCCAGCAGCGGCCACTTGTTCACTTCTCCAACAGCCTGAATCCTCTATGTCCGAAGCGCATTCAGAAGCCTCCTCTGAGACCTCTTCATTGAGTGACACTGAATTGCCGAAGCCTGAGGAGATCAAAAACTTGTCAGAAAAGAGATTAAAGGGCAGTTTGGCTGCAAGAATGGTGTGGCTTCTGGATCAGAGATTCAGCATGATTTGATTCAAATGCATGAGTCGGCTTAACTAACTAGATTTTACCGCCTCACATTGGTGAGTTCGCATGCAACAAGACAAAAGCATGCACATAGTTGACTGAAATGGCTACTCTTGAGAAGAGGTTTACATTACATTTCCATGAGAACGAACCAATATTCTAAAAAGCCTTCTTGTGGGGCTGCAGGCCAGGGCAACCTACTTCCTCCAGCTGAGCCTGGCACAAGGACTGGTCCTTGCTTTATATGGGCTTTCAACCCTTTAGTTTTAAAATGCATGATACACAAATCTCTCTTTGTTTTTTGTTTTTGTTTTTGTTTTTTAATTTTATTTTTTAGTACAATCGAGCAGTCACACCAGTTTGGTGTGAGTACAGTTCAAGAAATTAACATACAAAATATCATGCAAGATCTTTAGACTTTCGTCGCCTTGGCATCAAGTCCAGTCTCTGGTGTGATCGACAACAAGGAAGGTAACCCAATTTGTGGCGTTGTTTGTTTCTAGAAGATATGTCGAACAGTCATCACGGTGGAGTGACAGAGGGACCTCCAGATGTCTTGGAATAGTGGATGAATATTTAGATGTTTCATCTCATCTCAGATCCACCTAACGACAGTGCTAGAGTCGTTCTTAATGAATATCTTCTCCATCTACAACATCTGTCGTGCGTAGATGATGTTTGCCCAAGCGGCATGGAGCTTTACTTCGAGAATTGACGGTTCGAATAGGGGAGAATCCAGCAGTCAGCAATCTAGCATCTGATCTTCGGATGACGTAGCTTACAGCACCTTTGCTATTCCTAATATTGATATCAAAGTTGATCTTGACAAATCCTGAGGGCGGGGCTCGTAGGATATCAAAAGAGCCTTCTGGGTTGCTGCATGCGCAACAAGAGAGTCTCAAGAATTCAAAGAAGAAAGGGACTGCCAGCACCGTCAAAACGACAGTACTCCTCAATAAGGCTACAGGCTCTTTCCAGCATTTTATGAGCGGACATCATCTCGTAATCGAAGATCAAATTATTCTGAACAGCTAAATCTGGTAAGCGACATACGCCATCCTATCATTGGAGGTCGATCTTTGTCATACTTCGATGGATCACATCTAAGGAGGATAGTCAAGAGCCACTAACAACTCTCCAAGGCTGGCCATCTGCCATCTTCTAGATCAAACATGTTCTTGAGCAACAAAGTAGGGCATGCTCCGTCGACTCATCCTTAAAATTTTTTTATTTGAGAGAGAGAGAGAGCGCTTGTGGTGGATGTGGATAAACATGCAATTTTAGGCTGCACAATGAGATAGAATACCTATAAAACCCATTTCTGAGAATGGCAGGACTTGAACTCGGATACTTAGTGCAACCATGGAGATTTTACCAGCAAGTAACAAGCACTTTTGATCCTTCGCTAGCCCATTACCCATACTAATAAATGTCGGGTTAAAGGGTGGGACTTATGGCACGCATGATGAATTGCATTCTGGTAAAATAGAACTATATGATGCACCATGTCAGATGTTGTACTACTAATAGTATTATATTGAACATCTCAGACAACAATTTTGCTTGTTGGTCAGTTATAGCTGAGGGTCTGCAATCATATAAAAAGCTACTGTGGCGTGGGAACGGAGGTTTTTGTCCTGACTTCCTGACAATCAATCTTAGATTTGTCTTGAACCAGCCAACAATTTGGATGCGAGCTGAGCCAGATTTTTCTAAATCCAATCCAATTCATTAGCTGTGTTTGGTTTGATTTGAGATAGGCATTGCTGAAAGATCTCGGCCTGAATTGTGTCACTTGATGCAACTTAACCTGAGCAAAGGCCATATATTGTGTAGGGCTGCCAAACAGATCAGACTCAAAATAAATCCATATTCAGCAGCTAAGTTTCTGAATAAACCTCATTTAAACCGTCTGAATATACCTAAGTCAGCCTTTGGTTGCACTGCTTTGTATATCCACCTTGGGTGTAAGGAGATGTTGCAACTTAAGTAAACAGCACCAGTCTCTGGCTGAATTCCATATTTTCTAGAGGATTTCTAGTTTAGGAATCTTCTACAGACATCTAAAGCACTGCTCCATGCTGAAAGCAAGTCTAGATTTGAAACCAAGTTCAGTTTTTGCATCCTAGATAACTCTGTAACAGAATAGTTTCAATTGGACATTAGTCTGCTAAAAATTCATTAAGTTTGAAGTTTTTCAAAACCTTTAATTTTTGCCCAATGAATGGGAAGAGCTGGGATGCTCTACGGTGCATGTTTTGCACCGCAGAGATATATACACCCTTTTGATGACTACCATGTTGCATGATTATGGAGATGGATGATGACTATAAAATATTAAAAGATGATGCACCATGTATGGCAGCCATCAAGCAATGTACAACTTTATACAATACAAAATTGATCTATGAAGATCATTAGACTTAATGTAAATTATTTTGACTACTATAGATATGGTTAAATAGGATTTAGGAGCAAGACTCGCTACATCAAGAAGTCAAATTGTATGCCAAACTTCTAGAGGCCATAATTAGATTGTATGACGTCCTATTAAGATCATTCTTCCTTCTCCTTGATCAGTCTAAAGGGGAAACTTTAGAATCTACGTATAAAGGTTTATTTGGAAAGTCATATATAATGAAAGCCAATAAATATTAGTACTATATAGATATAATATGTAGTTAGATCTATATGAGCTACATGATGAGGGCAGTTGGATAGACCATGAATACAAAATTAAAATTTAATTAAGTTATATGAAATCAATAAAAAACTTCCTCTCTAAATTATTAAATAGCATTTTTGAAATTCAATAATATTAATTTGATGATTGAAAAATAAGAGTGACAATTGAAGCTAACATAATAAGAAGCTCCGAAGAAGAAATAATTAAAAAAAAAATACTTAAATGATGACTTTGGATGCAGTCTTCTTTTGTAGGTAGGTGGATGGCATCACTCTCCAATCGAATTTCTTACTTTTGATGAGAAAATATTTTTTTAAAGTAATTTATATCATAAAAATTATAATTGTATGTAGAGGTATCCCTTAGCTGTATGTAGAGATATGCCCTTGGCACTATCCAAGTTTTCATTACGATCATGATAGACTGTGATTTAATTTATTTTCATTTTTTTCGATAGCTACTTTATGGATGATTAAAGCATTGCATCGATTGAAATGCTGCCATAGTAGGAAGTGCCACAATTGGAGATGAGGGGCCTAGCGACCATTAGATAGCTCTATATTTTATTGCATTAGTTGGTTCAGACTTTTATATCTTCACATTGAGATACGTTTTAGCACTACTCTTATCTTTCCACACATGAACTCCTATAAATTTTATTATTGGATGCAGTGGTTGAGCTAGGAATTTACTTAAGGAGGCCAAGATCGTATTGTCATGAATATGGTAATTTAGCCTAATTCAATGGTATAATATTGCGAGCTTAGTAAAAGTATTTTAACTTTGGAGTTTGAGAAAATAAAAATCTTTTGATAGCTATGATGATACTATGGTAAAAATTTAAATTTTCTAATAAAAAGGATATATATACTGTTGGGTATAAAATAACCCCAGTCGAAGTTCGTAAGAGGCCAACCTTCCCAGGACTCTTCCGGCTTCCGATCTTGTGCGGCGTCTTTCTGAACTCCCCCGACCGTCCGAGCTTCTACAGTACCATCCAGACTCTTCCAGCAGTCGACCTTCCACAGTGTCCTCCAGATTCCTCCAACGGATGAACTCCTACCATACCCTCCGGACTTCTCCAATAATGA
>KE504709.1:337861-355903 GCA_000441515.1 Elaeis oleifera | reverse complement strand
GGCAAATGATCATAACTCACCTTCAAAGTCCGTAGGATTCGGTTGGCATCATCATCTGGATCTGGCAGATCACTTAATACACTTCTCCACTCCTCTTCATCTGTTTATTGTACAAGAGGCTGCCGATCGACTTGGCCGCTAGAGGTGATCCCTGACACTTCTTCACTATCTCCCTACCGATCTCCACCAAGTTCCAGTGCCGATCACAAGCTCCTGGCTCGAATGCCATGTCCCGGAACAACAACCAGCAGTGCTCCTCCTCGAGACCATTCAAACGGATCGGAGGCAACGTGCGCATGTTCCTCGAGACCAATTCGCTCCTAGTAGTTATCAAAACCATGCTTCCCTTTACTCCAGCAATTAAAGGAACTCGCAACGTATCCCAATAATATTGCTCCTCATTCCAAACACCATCTAGCACCAATAAGAACTTCCTCCCTATCACCAGCTCCTGAAGCCGGCGTTGCAGCAGATCCAAGCTCGGAAGATCGCATCTTTCTTTAGTTCTTGCTCCAATAATCTCCTTTGTAGTCTCCGTCACATCGAACCCTTTGGAAACACCAACCCAAATCCTCAAGTCGAAGAAGTGTTCGATCCGTTCGTCACCAAAGACAAGCCTGGCAAGCGTCGTCTTTCCCATTCCTCCTGCTCCGACTATCGAACAACAGCAAGTCCATCTTTCCACCCGAGATCAACAATTGAACAATCTCTTCTTCTTATCATCGATGGCATCGATTAAGGGTTCACCTTGGAGAGAGCCCGCCTCCGGAGGGAGTCGTTCTTCCCTAACCTCTGCTCTCCTCCTGGACTCGCCTCCCTGTGATGGAGATTACGCCAGTCCTCGACAATGGTATTGTAGTTCCTGCTGATCTGGACGATCTTTCGTGAAATCTTCCAGAGCCAAACTGGGTTGACGGAGAGGGAGTGCCAAGGTCGCTTTCTCTTTAGAGAGCGGCTTCCGTCGCCGGCGGCCGCCGCGGAAGCTTGGAGCTTGGAGAGTTTGACCCGGGTCTGGAACTCGTCGAGGAGGTCCTCTGCGTCGAAGGCTATGTCTTTGAGCTCGGAGAGCCAAAGGCGAGCGTTGCCGTCCTCGCTGAAGCGGGTCTCCTCGGCGCCCTTGAGGCAGGCGTGGATGCGGTCGACCCTGCGGCGGAGGTTTTCGAGGTCGGACTCGACGTCGAGTAGGCGGGAGAAAGAGGAATAGGCCCAGGAGAGGCCGTCGGCGCAGGCGTCGACGACCTTCTCGGCGAGGAGGTCGACGAGCTCCGACAGCGAAAGAAGCTCCCGCATTAGCGTCCAGAGAGCCACGGGCGTCGCAACCGCCGACAGAAGGAAGAGGAGGAGTTCCGGCAGAAGCTTGACTTTGTCTTGGTGTCAGTTGACTTGGTGGAGATGGCCGACGGCTACAGGAGGACTGAGTCTGGCCTCATATGGATGAGGGATTGCATCGAAGGAAGGACAGATAAGAGGAAGGATGGATGAAGGTGGGAGGATGGTGCAAGGATGAGGTAGAGCAGGGATGAGAGGGAAGATGGATGGTCTCGTACGTTTGGTGGAATGCGAAAGTGTGGACGGAAACGATTTTCTTGTCTATTTGATTTAGAAATAATAAATGAGCATGGATGATATTTATATTATACTAGCTTATAATTTCACGGGACACGATTTTTTTTTAAAAAAATATTTGATTTTATTGATTTGTCAATACCTACTCCCTACACATTTCAAAATGGAGCAAGAAACATGATATTAGCTTAAAAACGATACTAATATTTTCAGTAATATTCTTTTGCATAATTCACCATTACATATTGATGCACAAGATTCTGAAGAGCTTGATTAGTTCTTTGCTGAAGCTACTGGATTGTTAGCAGGAAATGATGCTAAACTTGCATTATTGTCCTGATTGGATGCATCTGTACTTGCATGTTGAATAAACTCTTCTGGGTCATGTGAGACCCATGGCAAGCATAGATAATCTTTATTTGGTTTCGGTTATTTAAATTATTACTGTGGTATCATGATGCCCCAGATTTATAGCTCTATGAGTTATGACTATATTGTGAAGAGGCATGCTGTGAAGAGCTGAGCCATATGCATACTGTGAAGAGCTGAACCATATGCATGCTGTAAAAAGCTATCTTCATATGAGCTGAGCTGATCCTGATATGAGCTTCTCTATGCTGATACGAGATATCTTGAGCATTTATGCTGATATGAGCTGAAGTTAAAAGCAATAAATATCCTCACGTAGAGAGCACATGAAGACAGACTAAAATCTCTCCTGATTGACAACCTATGCAATTAATAGATGGGACCTCATCTGTCATGAGGTGACACCACTCATTCAATAAGATCAAAAGATCCGGCACGGTCTTTGAGGTTATTCAAATCCTCTACTCAGTATGCTACCAGCAACGATCTCCTCACTTTTTGGGAGTGATTAAGGGCTGATTATCTCGCCCAGTTTGACATGTCCAACGGCTCTATAATCTCGGGATCGTGCAATCTCACAGCTAACAATCCAGCTGTCTGACATCCTTCTATATAAACAACTAGAGCCCTGAGGACCCAGGTAAGTCCAATCAAATCCCTTTTAGGGAATCCGTTACTGCTCTTTTGTTCTCTGCTTTTCTGACTTGAGCATCGGAGGATCCTCACCAGAGTCACAACCTTCGGTTTGGGATTTGTTTGGCAGATTACTCCAGCGCCGGCATCCTTACTCGAGGATCAAGTGTTCGTCATCTGACCTTGATCGATTTCAGCAGCAACAAATAGAGGAAGGGCCTACATTCGCATTCATGGCTCAAAGACGGACATCTTTCTGACTTTTCAATGCTATCGTTGCTTCTCGATAGGTGGCTAGTCAGGCTGACAATCAAGTTCAACCGCTGGTGAGATTCAAACCGTCCACTTTCAAATTGATTAGATGGCTAGACCATTCACAATCCATCTAACGTCGATCAGATCTAATAGCCTCCGAATCAGTTAGCACCTTTCAAATAATCCTAATAGGGCTCGAAATCGGGGAGCTGGCGATCCCAATGAGGAAGGAGTTATTTTTTTATTCCTCATTTACATTTCAAACTTTGAATTTTGAAACAAAGAAGGAGATCATAGCATCCCCACATATAGAAGGAATGAAGATCCAAACAAGGAAGATCGCGATAGATTCAGAAACCTTTATAGTAAAAAATCCTCATACCATCATTTATTATTCCATATTAACTCTTTTTTGTAGGATCATGGATCCTTGAGCACATGAGCTGAGGTGAATTCCAAGGTCGAGCCAAAATAAACCTAAACTTAGGATGAAGCTTCAGACCGAGCCAAGATTTCGGTAAGCCGAGGCCATGGTCCTCTTCCCATAAGAGACTTCGAAGTCTCCCTTGCTTGCACCTCGATCAGATCTGGCTTAAGCAGATCCTCGAGATGTAAAAAAAAGAAAAGGAAGAAAGAGAAGAGAGGCGGAAGCAAGGAAAGAAGAATGGGGGAAAGAGGCGGCAGTCGTAGGCCTCCCCTGCACCCGTCGCGCATCCGACTGGCCTCCCTCGTGGCATCCTCGCGCCTTCGACCGATGCCAAGGCCAGTACCAGCAACTTCGGGCCCCATATGCCCACCTCAGTCGGTACCGAAGCCGACCATCATGACGGCCCGAAGCCTTCCCATGGTCGACATGACAGAAGCCACCCATGGCACCAATGAAATCACCGTCCTGCACCACTGAAGCTTCCCAACCTGGAACCTTCCATGCATGCATCTGCGGCGTGCGAGCTCCTCCCGACATCGGAGCTGGGCCCGGAGGCTCTGAAGTCTCCCCCACTCATGTGCTTCACCTCTGACAGCATCGGAGAACTCGCCTGCGAGCGACCCTGAGGTGCTCCTTTCCCCCATGTCCTCGAGCTCGGTGGCATGGGCAGCCTTCCCACTGGTGGAGACATTGATGTTCTAGGCGAATTTGGCTATCGCATGAGGAAGCGAGCCCAGATGGAGATGCTCATCGACCAGCTTGACCTTTGAGGGCGGCCGGTACCACCAGCGACAGTGAGGGCCACCGCATGGTGAAGCTCCCCTCCTTCTCTTTCGTTTCATCCTCATCTGATAAAGGCCTATCTGCATGCCGCCTTCAGCAGCGATGTCTGCAACCTCTTCATCGGTGCTCTCTTTAGCATTGCCCTAGTCCCCACTGAGTCGGCCATAAGTGCTCTTCCTCCGAGCTCACGTCGCTTTGAGCTTCTTCCTCCGAGCTCACATTGCTTCGAGCTTTCTCCGAGCATCCGAGCTTTCGACCTCTGATCAAATTTTGAGGTGAGCTTTCCTGTTATGCTCTTCCTGCAAGTTCATCCCCTCATACTCATCGAATATCTGCAAGCTCAGATCCGCACTCCCTGACCACCGTCCAAGCTCCCATGCCTCCGTTTGGGCTCGTGCTGGCCATCTGCAAGCTCGGATCCGTGCTCCTGGCCTCCATCCGAGCTCTGGCTCCCTCCGTTTGAACTCCTGGCCCCATCTGAGCTCCCGACCTTCGTTCAAACTTTTGACCACTCCTCCTATGGGCCCTATCGAGCTCCGAGAGTCTTGTCATCTTAAACATTCAAGGTCATAAAGGGTTCCTTCGAGGTAAAATTGGTCGGATCCAAGACTTGGGGGATGGCAGATCCAAAGTTATTTGCGTGTGACGCCCTCTGCTCACACGCCTTGGCATGAAAATCACCCACAGTCGAGGTTTGGCCTACGACTATGCCATGGCCACCTATGAGAGGCCCCAAGGTATGCTATGTTTATTATTATGGCCCAGGTGGACAACCTATAGGAAAAAATAGTGGAGCACATGCCAGACGTGGACCCACAACATTCTAAGTCAAAAATGAAGCATAGGAATGCATGGAGATGGTGGAACATGGCCATCCAAGGTTAGATCAGTATCAAATGGGTTCGATGCTTCGGTTAAGGCCGATCCAATCGATCCAAGATAAAAATCCATCATCCAAGGTGATGTCAAGGTCAAATCCGAAGTAAATCCTTTAAATCCGAGGTAAATCCTTCAAATCTGAGGTAAAAGTATGCAAATCCAAGATAAATTCTTCAAATCTGAGGTAAAAGCATGCAAATCCGAGGTAAATTCTTCAAATCCAAGGAAAGCATGCAAATTCGAGATAAATTCTTCAAATTCGAGGTAAAAGTATGCAAATCCGAGGTAAATCCTTTAAATCCGAGGTAAAAGCATGCAGATCCGAGGTAAAACATGCAAATCTAAGGTCCAAGCATATAGATCTGAGATAAAAATCAGGCTAATCTGAAGCTAAAAATAAGTTCAAATTGAGGCAAACAGCAGGAGTCAAGCAAAATCCAAAAAGCTCCCAAATAGTGCTCACAACTCTCACAGTAAAAAGCTTTTGAACCTTATCTATTATTCTGTATCATTCTTTTTGAGCAACAGGTCTTCAAGTATTTAAATTGAAGTGGAGATCAAACCAAAGCCACAAAGATGAGGTGAGACGTGTGAGACAACCTCCAAACTAGCCTCAGAGGGTCAACATCACCAGAAGGTAAATTTGAGCAAGCCAAGGAGAAGCAAACTAGCTCAAATAGATAACAACAGTCTATTTACCTCCAAAAGTATGATCTGACTAAAAATTAAAAGGCCCAGTTAAAGCTGGTTTGCCAAGTTTCATCATTTTTTGTGTGCAGATCCACAACTCAAGACCTCGACGACTTCGAGATGGGGCTAACTTATCAGACTCTTGTAGAGCCCGAGTCGCGCAAGAAGCAGAGGGACACCCTTGAGGAAACTTTCGGAGGGCTAACTAATCAAATCCTCAGAACCCCGTCGAGAAGCATAGGATGCCATAGGCACAAGCTCGCCGTCGGCACACACTGTCTCTCATGCGAAGATAAGAAGTGCTAGATGCCATAGACACAAGATCGTTATAGGCACATAACGTCACTCATGAGGGCTAACTTACTAGACCCTCGAGAAGACCTCGATGATTCTGAGACAAGGCTAACTTACCAGACTTCTGTAGAGCCCGAGTCATATGAGAAGCGGAGGATAACCCATGGGACCTTCGGTAACCCATCGATCTCTATCCGAGCTTGCTTATTGAGTCTCCTCCTAGCCGATCTCTTTCTGAGGACAACCCATGGGACCTCCAAAAGTCTGTCGATCTCTATCTGGATCCGTCGAGCTTCTTTCTCCGAGTCGTCTATCAAGTATTCTCCGAATCGTCGAGCTTCTTCTTTCGAGCAGTCCGTCACCTTCATCCGAGCCAAACCTCTGGACGAACAAAGACTAACCAAAAAGACCCTCAACTCAACTATCAACAGCCCTTCATTGGCCTTGGCTCCAAATGGCCTATGATCGACTCAAAATTCAGGACCATTTTCTCAACTACTTCTATCATCCATATTAATGCTTTAATGAGATACGTGAATGGACATCCCTAAGTCCGAGGCATCATGTCAATAGTACTCCTTTTGTCTGATTCTCAGACTCAGGAGTAGGGGGGTATGTTACGGTGATATCATGGATGTCTCAGATTTACAGCTCTATGGGCTATGACTATGCTGTGAAGAGGCATGCTGTGAAGAACTGAGCCATATGCATGCTGTGAAGAGCTACCTTCATATGAGCGGAGTTGATCCTCATATAAGCTCTTCTATGCTGATACGAGGTATCCTGAGCATCTATGCTGATATGAGCTGAGATCAAAAGTAATAAATGTCTCCACACAGAGAGCACATGAAGGCAAACTAAAATCTCTCCTGATTGACAACCTATGTAATTATAGGTGGGATCCTCATCTGCCATGAGGTGACATCACTCATTCAATAAGGTCAAAATATTAGGCACGATCTTCGAGGTTATTCAAAAGGATATTCAAATCCTCCATTCAGTATGCTACCAGCAACGATCTCCTCACTTCACGGGAGTGATTAAGGGCTGAATTATCTCGCTTAGTTTGACATGTCCAATGGCCTGGCAATCTCGGAATCATGCAATCTCACAGCTAACAACCCAGCTATCCGATATCCTTCTATATAAACAACCAGAGCTCCGACAATCTAGGTAAGTCCAATCAAATTCCTCTTAGAGACCTATAGCTGCTCTTTTATTCTCTATTTTTCTGACTTGAGCGTCGGAAGATCCTCGTCGGAGCCACAACCTCCGATTTGGAACTTATTTTGGAGGTCATTCCAGCACCAATATCCCTGCTCGAAGACTAGGTGTCTGTCATCCGATCTCGATCAATTTCAGTAGCAACAGTAGGTAACACCAGAAATAGTTTTCCCAGTTGGACCAGTTGTAGTGGTTGAAACCCATGGTAGTTCTGGATAAGAACCACATCCTCCAAAATTCACATCTGATGCAAACATACCTGGCCTTATAGCAGATCCTCCATGGGAAGAGATCTCTGCTATAGGTTGATTTACTATTTCCTTTGGCCTGAAGATTGTATTGCTTCCCTTATCCTCCTCTTCAGCCTGAGAAGAAGAAGATGCACCAGCCTCCCCAACTTGTTTACCAATGCCTTTTCCAAATCTGATGATTTTTCCTCATACATAAAAGCTGATGACGAACAATGAGATGTTAGAACTGGAGTTACATGGACATGATATAGAGAAAGACATAGCCTATAATCTTACAATGCAGGATGAATAAAAGGTTAAGTTTGGTGGCGGGTATGGGTGATGTTGCTTTTTTTCCTGCTGCTTACTTTTTGCCCGATAAGAACAGGAAAGGGAAGATGAAGGAATGAGGGTTCAAGGTCACCAAATCAATGTATGAAAATAAATATTAGCCCAAGGAACTTTTGTGATTTAAAACAGGCATCATGATATAAGGAGAAAAAATAGTCAACTATGTGATTGGTCTTGGTTATTAGTTATTACACCGAATTTTAGTAACCTGGGATGCCACAATGCAAACTCTTAAAGTGCAGGCTATCCTTTCCCATACCTCCATTTGGCATCTGAATTCACATATGACAACATCATGCAAGAATATACAAAGACCTAACATCCTTTCCTTGTAAAAAATAATTAGATGTCTCAAGTTGCACAACATGAGATCATACATTGCTGTTGCGGCCAATCTCCTGTTGTGCCCGTTATCAGAGAAGAATACCTGCAAAAGAAGTTCACACTGACCGAAGTTGTGTTCGGCAGAGATCTTTCGATGCTTAAGTCAATGGAGAGTGGTGAACAGCAGATAAATTTTAAAGAGGCAGAATATCAGTCCAGAAGTTTCTTACCAATGCTGTTCATTTATCTCTTTTTATAGACAAGTTGTTGGTAACCATTTATAATGGTTAGGCACATGGGTTTCGCTTATTTGGACACTATGTGATAGTGAGATGAGCGGTTAATACCCACTAATAATCATGGTATGTGATCATTATGTGCTTTTTGTGCTGGCGGTTTCTGGTATACCGACTCTATGTCGGTAGTTTAAGTGTGTCAACTGCACGTCGGCAATTGTAGAAATCCAAATGACCATCGGTCGGTAACTCTGATATACTGATGGTCATCGATCATGAAGTCGGTTGAGTCACCATAGTTGAATTGTATTTCTCAAGTTGAGAATAGCCGACTGTTGGTCGACTTACTGATAGTCGGTGGTCTGTGCCTATTAGGTCGATTGAAAGTTGGATGATGTATTGTAATTGAGGAGGAACTCATTCTGTGATATAGCTTTGATGGTTCGTCATCCATAACCAATAGATATTCGATCAGCTGATTGTAAATCGGAAAGCAGACTCAATTACCCTAATAGTTGCCCCCCACTCCCAATCCCAAGGTGGCCTGCCATGCGGATTGGCACATGGCTTGACACGTTGGATGAAGAAAGTTATCATGTGTTATCTCGAGTTCTAATTTAATTGCAGATATTAATGATTTCTTCAAAAAATGAAGTCTCTAGCCATTTGTCGCTTCGATAACCATGAGATTATCATTGAGATGTCGATTCGAGAAGATGGTTTGGTGTCCGGAGAATCCGATCGATTTGATTCTAATTAATCGATTTCGACCATGTGTCCGGGTGTTTTTGGCTCTCAACCGTTCACACAGATAGAGGTGAGGTGGCATGATCTGGTGGTGGAGCATCGAATCATTCGATCGATGATCGATTTTGATGTAGCCACATGTCAAAATTTGGGACAGTCTTAATTTGAACAATTTCATCTCGACTGTTGATGGGCTCTCTATATACAATGTTGCTTTTATTTGGATTTTTGTTTCTATATTTGTTATCTTCTTCTGCAACTGAGGATTTCGTCTTGGGTGCCAAGAGCTTCAAGGTTCTTGGAGTCCTTGTATTTTCACGATCTCCAAATCATCCCTTAGTTTCGGTCAAGTTTTCCTTTCTTTTTTCTTCTTCTTCTAGGTTTCTTTTCCTATAATTTTCAATAGCTAGTAGGACTAGGAAAGATAAAGGGAGGGTTAGAATAGATGAGGCTCCTCGAGATGGTCAGTCAGAAAACCCGACTGACAATTCTCTTTCCAGTTCGGACATGAAAGTTTCTTCCTTATCTGAATCAAACATCGATCGGCTCCGAAAATAATATCGTATTCTGAAGCAATTTCAGCTCTTTGCACCTAGTCTGGATGGTCGGTGAATTCTCCTCCTCTGAATCAGGTAGCAATTTATATAGAGCACCTTCGGGCTGATCTTCATTTTTCGATTTCGAAGTTTGTCTGGAATCTCCTTGATTATTACTGTCTTTATCCTGCTTAGTTGGCTCTGAATTTCATTCGGTTGATCATTAGTTTTGCTTTGTTGTGTCGCTTGATCCTGACCAACCCTTGGCCTTCACTTTTTCATACTTTTTTCATTCTTTGTCTCTATCCAAAGCTAAGGGTTGGTGGTTCTTCAACCCAAGAAGGGTTTGTCTTTATTTCTGATCTTCCTTCGTCCATTCACAGGTGGAAGAATCAATTTTTTCTTATTTCTTCTTCTTCATCCTGGGGCTTTTCTTCATCCTAGAGAGATCCAAGAACAAGTCCCAATGAACGTAGTCAGATCGACGTTATCGATCGAGAGGACTTTATCCGACTGAAGGATATGAAAGTTCCCACACAACGAGAGCTACCGACGAAGCAAGCTCTCTATGATGCTGGACTTAGTCCGGTGACCTCTCTAGGTATTGCTTAATCGGTCATTCATTTTATTTTATTTATCTTTGAACTTTGTAGCTAAATCTTTTTGCTTTCTAATTGCAGCTATGCGATAGTGGTATGAATCTTGACGACTGATGTTCGCCAACATGCTACTAAAAAGAAAGTAGTGACTGATGCCGGACCATCCCGAACAATGGAGAAAAGTCAGGTTGGCTCGGAGTCAGCATCGATGAGGAAGACCGACATTCTGTTGGTAGTGGTTTCTGATGCTAAGCCTATTATTGTATTGTCAGCTCCAATAGTGCTTCCTCTGTCTGATGTGCTGTCAGTCGGAGTAGAATCAACCAGAGATGGCGATGTCCCGACCATCATGCTGGTAGCGGCCAAGATGATGCCAATCATGGTTTCGTCAGTGGGGGGTCAAGCCGAGCCTGCCATTGCACCCGAACCAGAACCATCTGTTGCTGTGCCGACTATACCTCGAGCACCTTCAAGTGGGCCGATGCTATCTCAAGCACCATCAACTTTTGACTTTATGGCAGCTTTAAGTGAACGACCACCAACTGTAGAGCAGGAAAGGCTCGACTGTTTCTACTGTCGATGGTTCGTCGACAGGCTTTACCGTGCTTTTCAATGTCTGGATTTCTACAGGTGAGTCAGCCTTGGCCAATCCAAAATTGACCAAGCGACTCATCGAAGCTGCACTTCTCCCAACTGATAGGAAGAACAGAAAAGATCGGACCGTATCTGAGATATTTTTATCTTTTATCTGACGATACTTGGTGTAAGTTGATGATGCTTTCTTCTCTTTTTTTTGCTTGATCTGACTTGTTTCTTTCTTTTCAGCTAGCACATGATATGCATGCATTGGAGAGCGGATATCGAAAATTATCGAGTTTTGTCGAGCATGGATGGATAAAGTTACGATTGCGAATGCCGAGAAGGCTACTGCCATTGTGCTCCTCCATACGGTAACTGAATGGGAGAAGACAACAGTTGAGCAGGAGAAAGGGCTCCAAGAGAAATCTCCCATGCTAAGGTCGAGTTGGAGTCGATCAGAGTCGAATTAGAGTCGGCCCAATAGAACATCAAGTCCTTGGAGTCCCGAATCAAGAGCAAAAAGTAGTCGATCAACCAACTTCGGAGGGAATGTGATGGCTGCATCGAGGAGCTGGAGAATGAACGGGGAAGGTATCAGGCCACCAAGAAGAGGTTGGCACTGGTTGATGCAGAGTCAGCTTCCGCTAAGGAGGAAGCACAGTCGGCCAAAGATGCTTGAGTCGGGCTATCGAGGATTACAAAGAATCACAAGATTTCAAAAATAAATCCTCGAGGGAGGCTACTTCTCTTATTGCATCAGTTATGAAGATGGTAGGGATGCGGTCAAAAAGCTATATCCGGATTTGGATCTGAGCAATATCGTCACCCTTGATTCAAGAGAAGAGACTGTCGAGGAGATTGTACCAACTGAAGAAGTTAATACTGACTGCACCAAAGTCTACTCCCATTATTGATGAAGCTGTACTTGAGTCGGCTGCTGTCGAAGGCCACGAAATTGGAGCTATGGCGGTTACTGACACAGCCAAGGAAGAAATCGATTGGTGATCGGTGTAGATATCTCTTTTTTCTTCTTTTTTGTAATCGGACAATAGTCCAACTTGCTTTTGTAATCGGATTTTAGGTCTAATTTGTAATCCTTTTACCAATGAATGAAAAGATAAATTTTTCTAAGTATGGAGTTTCTTTTCAATCTTGATGTACGTTGTTGTCGATGTCATTGAATATCAGTCGGATTGCTGATTATCGATCGTTGTGTCGAATGTAGATTAGTAGTCATAGTAGAATAATTTATTTGCTAGTCGGATATCAGCCGATTTAGCTTTTGATATAAAAAATTTTGATAGATGGGGTTAATCGAATATCCTTCGACTGTCCAAAGTCAAGTCAGTTTATTATTCTGTTCAACCATAATTCGATCGGCATATTGTTCCGCTTAGCCATAGCCAAGTCGGCATGAGTAGTTTTTTGACTTGAGTCAGTTTCTATAGTGGTCCAACCGAGATGTGGTTGGTACATGTTGACCGATTATTTATCGGTCTGATGTCATTTTGTAGATAATTAAATATTCAAGAAGATTCAGAATCCTAATATTTATTTCAATGTGTTGTATATATGAACAACTTTACTGATAGTATATTTCAGATTATCGATATTTCAAGTTCGAGGAATAGTCATTCCATCGAGAGTTTCTAGTTGATATGCATCCGGATGAAGTATTTCAGTCATCTTATAAGATCCTTCCCAGTTTGGAGATAATTTTCTTGGTCCAAAGATTTTGAAACTTTTATCTTTCTCAAGATCAGGTCTCTTGGATGGAAGACCTTCGACTTGATCTTCGTATTATAATACCGGGCTACTCTCTGCAGATATGCTGCCATCCGAACTTGAGCTTGCTGTCGAACTTCTGAAAGTAAGTCTATGTTAGCTCTTCGATATTTGAAATTACTCGGTTCATTATACTGTTCGACTCTCACTAATGTCAATCCAATCTCGGCGGGATTACTGTTTCTTTCCATAGGCCAAGTTGAATGACGATTCTTCCGTTGGTATACGAGAAGTTATCTGATATGTCCACAAGATCAGATATAATTCTTCCACTTAGAGGCCTTTAGCTTTATTCAATTTGATCTTGAGATCATGTAAAATTATTCGATTTGTCACTTTTACTTGACCATTAGATTGTGGATGGCCGACTGAAGTGAGCTTGTGCGTAATATAAAATTTTGCACAAAACTCTTTGAAGTTTTGATTGTCAAATTATCGACCTTTGTCGATGATGATGGTGTGTGATAAATCGAATCTATATATGATTAATTTTTGGATGAAGTCTTTCATCTTATTTTCTATGATCTGTGTCAGGGGTTCGGCTTTCACCCATTTAGTGAAGTAATCTATGGCAACCACTATGAATTTTCTTTGACTAGATGTCGGAGGAAATAGATCGAGTGTGTCGATTTTCTATTGTACGAAGGGTCATGGTGCAATGATTGATGTCAGCTGGCTGGCTGGTTGGTATTGTATGTTGGCATACTTCTGACATGGTTCACATCTTCGAACAAATTCAGCTGATCTTTCTTCATGGTCGGCCAATAATACCTTATTGCTAGGCTTTATAAGCCAATGATTTACCCTCCAAGTGATTTTCATAAATTTCTTCATAAACTTCTCAGAGTGCATAGTCGACGTCTGTAGGTTTCAAGCACTTCAATAAGGGGAGGAAGAATGATCTTTTATAGAATTATTCATTCATCAAGATATATTGTGATGCCATCCACCTTAGTCGTTTGACTTTTAAAGGATTTTCAAGTAAAGTTCCATCAATCAAGTATCGGATGATCAAATCTATCCAACTTGGTTCATTATTAATTTATAGCACTTCGTCAACTTTGTCAATACTCAGTTGTTCAAGATATTCAATGAATGTTCGATCGAGCAAGGTAAATGAGGTAGTTGTGAGTCGAAAAAGTACATCAGCTCGAGTATTCTCTGTTCTTGAGATGTGAGAGATCTCAAAATATTTTAAGGTTGATGTAAGATCTTTCACTTTCTGAAGGTACTTCATCATAATAGGATCTCGAACTTCGAATTGCTCTTGACCTATATGGTGATCAATTGTGAATCAGTGAAGACCTTCAAACTATCTATATCGAGTTCTTTAGTAATTTTCAAACCAGCTAAAAGAGCTTCATACTCAGTTTGGTTATTTGAGGCTTTAAAATTAACCAAAGAGCATACTCAGTCACGATCCCTTCGAAATTGATAAGGATGAGGCTGGCTCCACTACCTTGAGCGTTGGATGCTTCATCAACATGTAACACCCATATCGATGCTAAGTCAGTCTCAAAAATTTCAATTTGTTTCGATTTGCCATCGAGTTTATCCTTAAGATTATCATCAGACATGGTGCACTCAGTGATAAAGTCGGCTAAAACTTGTGCTTTCATTGATGGTCGTGGACGATATTGAATATCAAACTCACTAAGTTTAATTACCCACTTCACCTTCTGACCAAAAGTATCAGGTCGATATAAAATTACTTTCAATGGTTGATCTATTAAGATAACTATTGGATGTGCCTGAAAGTACGATCGAAGTTGTTGTGCCGATATGATCAAAGCATAGATTATCTTTTGTGCTCTTGAGTATCATACTTTGACATTGTGGAGTACTTTACTGATATAATAAATTGATCATTAAATTAATTTTCATCCTCTTGGATAAGTGCTGAACTGATCATCTCTACCGAGGTCGCTGGATAGAGATATAATGTTTCTCCTACCCTCGATTTTGTGAGTAATGGTAGAGATATTAGGTATTTTTTCAAATCTTCGAAGAATTATCGGCACTCATTTGACCATAAAAAGTCTTTCATTTGTCGCAAGATCTTGAAGAAGGGTAGACACCTTTTTATCGATCTTGAAATGAATCGATTGAGTGTGGTGATCCTTCTGTTGAGTTACGTATCTCTTTTTTGGAGCTTGGATGCTTTATATTAATAATAGTCTTTATTTTTTCGAGATTAGCTTTGACTACTCGTTACGATATAAAAATTTAAAAAATTTTCAACAGTCACTCTGAATGCATACTTAGTCCGATTCAGTTTCATCTTGTATCGTCGAAGTGTGTTGAATGTTTCTTCTAAGTCTCGAACATGATTAGAAGTTTCAAAATTTTTTACCAGTATATTATCGACATAAATCTTCATGTTATGTCCGATTTGTATCTTGAACAGTCTGTTGACTAGCCGTTGGTAAGTTGCTACAGTATTCTTTAAACCGAATGACACACTTTATAGCAGTAGATGTCTTTATCGGTTATAAAGGCAGTATGCTCCTCATCTTCGGATGCTATCCGAATTTAGTTGTAATCTATGAAGGGGTCCATAAAGCTTAAGAGTCGATGTCCCGAAGTCGCATCAATCAGTTGGTCGATCTTTGGCAAAGAAAAGCTGTCCTTCAGATAAGTTTCATTTAAATTGATATAGTCGATGCAGATTTGCCATTTTTTATTAGTTTTTTCACCATTACTATGTTAGCGAGCCAATCTGGATAGTTAGCTTCTCTTATGAAACCAACTGTGAGGAGCGTATCAACTTCTTCATTGATGACTTTTTATCTTTCAGGAGTAAAAGATCTTTTTTCTACCTCACCAGTCTAATTTTGGGATCAACGTTTAGTCGGTGAGTTATTACTTTCGAAGAAATCTCTGATATGTCGGTTACCGATCAAGCAAAAATGTCAGCATTCGCTCTTAGTAGGTTCATCAGTTATTTTCACTCCGGATCAGGTAATTGCAATCCAACTTGGACCGTCTTAACAGGATCATCTTCTCTTAGTGGGATTGAAATCAGTTGTTCGACTGGTTCACCCCATTTTTCATTTTTCTTTGATCCAGTTTATCAACCGACAAAGAATCTTCAGGTTGACTGTTCTTTGCAAAGACCATAAAGCAGTATCGGGCCAATTGTTAATCTCTCCTCATTTCTCCAACTCCATTTCTTATCAAAATTGGACCAATAAATGGTATGTTGACACTACCGCTCTCAAGGTATTAAGTCCTGGTCGTCTAAATATGGCATTGTAAGTCGAAGAAACTCGAACGATCGTAAACATTAAAAGAATGGTATTTTGTTGTGGATCTATTTCTGCAGTTAGTGGAAGAGTAATTTTTCTTCCATGGTGACTGCATCTTCAGTGAAATCAACTAATAGCATTGAGACTCTTCTAAGTTGGTCAGTTGGTAGTCGCATTCGAGAGAAAGTCGAGTAAAACAAACATCATTTGAGCTTCTATTATCAATCAAATTTTTTTAATATCATAATTTGCTATCATCATCGAGACGACAACAGCATCATCATGGAGAGTCTGTATTCTCCGAACATTATCTTCTAAAAAAAAGATTACTTTATTGTCAAGTCATTACTTCTTTACCGACTCTTCTTTGAAAGCTGCCCCCTAATTCTTCGATTATCCAAAATCATGTTGATAACTTCTGCCATTGATCGATTGTTGATTACTTCCTCAGGTTGTGGTTGAGATTGTCGGTCGGTGGAACGTTGAGTCGGATGGTCTCGTCAGAATTTTTTGAGGTAGTCACATCGAATCAAGACCTCTATTTCATCCCTGAGCTGAATACATTGTTCGGTATCATGATCATGATTATGATGAAACTGACAATACTTCTTCTTATCGTGGCTCCTCGATAGTGCTTTCATCGGTGAGGGATGATGAAGGTACTTCTTTCTCTCAATTTTCATTAGGATCTACGTACGGAGATCAGAAAGAGGAGTATAGGAGTCATACCTACTGTCGTAATTCTTCGGCTTTGGACTCCGTCGGTGGGTGAAGCTCCTTTGTTGATTGTCGACCGACTTGGCTTGGTTGGAGCTTCACTTTTTTTTTCTAATCTTTTCTTCTATTTGACGCTAGTTAGAAGCACCCTCGTCCATGCGAATATACTTGTATGCGCGCTCTAAAAGTTTAGCATAGGTCCGAGGGAGAGTTTTATTTAGAGGATAGGTAAATCTGGATCCCTTCAGACATCTTTTCATGGTCGAGATGGCCATATCTTCATTGAGGTCTCTGACCTCAAATGTAGCTGCATTAAAGTGAGCTACAAAGTCTTTAGTATCTCTATCTCACCTTGCTTGATGGAGAAGAGACTGTCTGATATTCATGGCACCTTTCAGTTGGTACTAAAGTGGGTCATGAACTAATATTCGAGCTGCTCAAAAGAATTTATGCTCTCCGATTGGAGCTTAGAATACCAGGCTCGAGCAGTCTTTTGAATGGTAGTCAGGAAGTCAATACATAAGAGAGTGTCGATCGTCTTCTGGATCACCATGAGAGCTTTGTAACTCTCCATATGGTCAATCAAGTCGGTGGAGCTGTCATATGGCTCCATCTACGACATCTTGAATCAGAATGGGATCGGCTCGTCTAAGATACGCTGAGAGAGAGGTTGAGCAATGTGGAAGCAGAGGTCGTTAGAGGATTTTTGATCTTCTACTTGGAGTCAGATGAGTTGGTGGTCGATCTCCGTAATCGTCGAGCCACCATTGTTGGAAAATTTAGAGTTAAGAGTCCCCTGAAGAACTTAAGGATTGAGAAGTGGAAGGTGCACGCGACCTCTTCTCCTTCTTGATGCTATGTCCATGGGAAGGAGAAAGAGATCACCGTGAATGGTGAGCAGCATGGTGAGAAAGTGGTGGCTCGACACGATGAGAATGTCGAGACGATCATCATTCTGAGGATGGAGAAAGAGACCATCGTAGAGGATGGCGGCTATGTCTGGATGGTACTGAATGTGTCGCCAGCTCCTCTACAAGCGGTTGTTGCTGTTGCTGTATTTGTTACTATTGGAGATTGTGTACTGCCTCCATCAACACTTTCATTTGCTATATTAAAATAGCAATTTGAACATCCGTAGTGACTACAGGACATGAAAACTGGGTTCTGCCATTGGAGGTAGAGGAGGGAGGTCTCTCTGGTGGAAATATTGTCTTACGGATCCTGTGGAGTTATTCTGTGCTCTTATTTTTACCATGATTTCTTATAGCCTGCCTTCCTACCTGGTGTACCAATCTGTTGCGACCAATCCCCTGTTGCACTTGTTGTCGGAGAAGAACACTTGCAAAAAAAGTTTACACTGACCAGAGTTGTGTCCGGTAGGGACCCTCCAATGCTTAATCGTGGGAGTGGTGAACAGTAAATAAATTTTTAGAGAGGCAGAATATCAGTCCAAAAGTTTGTTACCAATACTGTTCATTTACCTCTTTTATAGATGAGTTGTGTTGGGAAATGTGTCCCAAAAAGTCAATCATCAAGCTGTTGACGGTTGAGCAACCAAGTATTATAATTG
>KE504709.1:279419-296387 GCA_000441515.1 Elaeis oleifera | reverse complement strand
CCATCAACAGGCTGACGATTGGCTTGGGACACTATTCCCAACAGCCCAAGCCCAGGCGCATGCATGCATGGGTGCGGCTTAGGCCCACGTGAGCACATGCAGGCATGGCCCATGCGATACCCTTCACACGGTCCATGCGCAGTGCGTGGACCGACGGTCTATAGGGACCTGTGTGGATCGAGAGGGCGTTTCTCCTTGATTTATTATGGTCCATGATGGATCGACTGATATTTTTTATAGTTTCTCACGGTCTACGGCATTTTTGGTGGATCGATTGCATGATCGTACGATTTGGGGTGCTATCAGTTGTGATCTGATGGTTCTGGGACCTTTTTGGGTGTTGTGAGGGTCCATGATTCCTATTTCCGCTCAAATTCAGGGCTTTAAAGCCCAGTGGTTGGTTGTTCGGTAGAGGATCTAGAGCAGCAGCTGAGATGAGGCACCGACAAAGAGTAGGAGTAGGGGCTTCAGGCAGACTGACAGGCAGCGGA
The DNA here is from genome assembly GCA_000441515.1 of Elaeis oleifera. Classification (NCBI taxonomy): domain Eukaryota; kingdom Viridiplantae; phylum Streptophyta; class Magnoliopsida; order Arecales; family Arecaceae; genus Elaeis; species Elaeis oleifera. Next base: position 295,896 of record KE504709.1, on the reverse strand, counting down.
CAGCGGTTGCTTCAGGAGTTTACGAGGATCTTTCTAGGGAGAGAACTTTTGTGAGGGAGAACTTCTTGTAAGGGTGAGATTGGGTGTACGAGGGTTGAGGGTGTGATCTTCTTCTGTAATTTTTTTTCTCATATTGAAGTTTGCATGCCCCATAGAGGTGAGTCTTTTTGGTTGATCCACGTATTTGATTGTTTCTATTTTATTTCTTCTTTCTTCCTGCTGCGATGCACGGTATCGAAAAAGTTCTGTTGAGGTGGTGTCCTGGACAGACATCCCCAACACAAGAATACCTCATCAATCTCCTAAGAATCTGATTGAATGGCTCAGTCCTTGCTTAATAACTCAGAATACATCAAGTCTTCTTCACTGCTAGAACTACCATTTTTTTCCAAAAAAAAACTACATACCACATTCAAACCAAGATTCCATTCAAGGGCTTCATATTGCTCTGAGAGAGCGAGACATTTCCAGCATGTCAAGCTCCGTCCTTCCCAATCCAACAGAGTCTTGAAGAGATCTTGGAGTCTTTTGCTATGACTGCTTGTGGCAGTGTCTATGGATGACTTGATCTAAAGCAAGCGAGATTGCTAGGGTACATTTTTTCCTTTTTCTTCTTTTCAAAACTTCTCTTTACCCTCTATCCCCTTCTCTTGTTCTCCATAATCCCATCTCCCTCCCTCTCTTGCGAGAGGTGCGAGACCGTAGGAGAGCGGCGACCTCCACACCGTCCTCGCCCTCGGCCTCCCACCGCCCCGTTTCCCCTTTTTGCTTGTGGAGTTGGGGTGTGGGATCGAAGGTGGGCGATGGAAGAAGACGACATCAAAATCTAGTGATGCGTGCTCGAAGAAGCTTTCGGAGAATCCTTGGATGACGACGGCCCAACCCGTTCGGCCACCGATCCCCTCCTCTCGGTTCATGGATCCTTTCCCCTCTCACTTCTTTCCCCTCCGTCATCAGTGGAGTGCTGTTTCAGCAAAGAGGCTATGTGAACAGGAAAGCCACAGGCGAATAGATGAACGGGAAGCTTGGGTGATGCCGATGCCATGCGGCTCCCTCCCCTTTACCCCAAAAGCCCATATGTCAAACGGAGGTCTCTCCATGGAGAGGCCTCCATTTTAATATATATGTATGTATGTATGTATGTATATATATATATTAAATATAAAAATAATATTAAATTATTTTTTATAAATAATAATATTATTAATAATTATAATATTTATTATATTAAAAATAAAGTTATAAATTTATAATTTATAATTATAAAATATAAAATACTTAATAATTAATTTAAATTAATAAATAATTAAATTAGTTATAAATGAATTAAATTATATATATTAATTATATAAATAACTAATTAATTTATATAAATTATTAATTGAATAATAAATATAAAGAAAAAATAAGAAGATTATATATATATAACTAATTAATTTATATAAATTATTAATTGAATAGTAAATATAATAAAAAATAAGAAGATTATATATATATATATTGTTTTGTCCGAAATATTATGTGAAGAGTAATTTGTCAATGTAGAAATCCATCCCTCGTATGTTCCACTTATTCTTTCTTATATTTTTACTACAAAAAGATATAAATTGGTAGGCCAGGATGGATGGATAATCTCTTTTTTCTATCTATCATTCTTAAAATTTTTTGAATCAAATAATAGATGGAGGCCATCCATCCTTCTAACTCCATTCATCCTCCTCATGATCTCAACTAAACACAGCAAATTTGTGGCTTATTTGCATAGGAAAGATTTGGCTGTCTAGGAATAACTTGATCTTCGAAGTCGAGGTAGTGCCTATGCATTGGGTATTGGAGAGAGCCTATTATTTAGGTAAGGAGTATTATTATTTAAAATGCTGACATGTCTCCTGTCACTCTGAGATCTTGGGACTCCCTTGTTGCATCTACAGCAATCCGGAGGGTTCTTTTGATTTCTTAAGAGTTACCTCCCTTGGGGTTTGCCAAGATCAACTTTGATAATAGTATTAGGGATGGCAGAGGTGGTGCGGGCTATGTTATCTAAGGCTCAGATGCCAGACTGTTGGCTATAGGGGGCTTTCATCTTTACGAGCTGTCTGTCCCCATTGCGGAGCTCCATGCTGTTGTGCTCTGATACCACTTGTTGGAGGAGAAAGAAAGAAGAAACAAAGAGAAAAATATCACAAGTCAAGATAACATAGATTGGCGTCAAGCCTACCTTCACGATGTATGCAAGCTTCACTATGAGAGAAAGAAAATCAACAAATATAAGAGAAACTCACTACTCAACCTTTGTATAAAGATCTCTCAATAAGAAGCCCCAAAATCCTTACAAAAGCTCTTTAAAATCTCTCAAGAAGTTTCTCTGCATGACCAAGATGTCATCAGCTACCTAACACAATAAATGGCTCATCAATCAAAGTTATATAGCCTCCAAAAATATCAAAATAGTGTTTCACTAGAATACCAGGCTCAAATCAAACTCTAAAATCTTTCTGGACCGTCCGATCATGACTGGCTTGAACCAGAGCTATTTGATCATACAATCAGGCCACCTTAACTCCTGATCAAACTTGAAAGTGATTCAAGCCGTTTGATCATGATTGATGGCTCTTCGAGCCGTTGGATCATGCACCGATCCACACGCAGCCTGTGAGCCACGATAGAGCACCGTCCATCGTAGACCACGAAGGATAAACAGGCTTGGGCACCCATGTTGGGTCTGGGCCACACACTGGGCCATGCCTGCTGCCGGCCCACGTGCACCTAGGCTGGCCAGTGCCACCATCGGCTTGTGCTAGCCCGTGGGTCCCTCCGATGGCCCATGGGCTATATTAGCTACTTCCGGTCTTCTGTCATACGTATCTCCTCCGTCTAGACTCTATTTGGACTATTTTTAGGCTCTTTTGATTTTATTTGTTATCCTGAACCTCGTTTAAACTTATTATGAACCGAATCTTAAGGTATTTTCCTTAACAATCTCCACCTTGATTTGATGTTCATCCTCCATTTGTCTCTGAGAGCCTGTAATCTATCTCGCTCCCATGCCTTGGGCATGCCTGCTGTCTCATGGATGGGCAAATATAGGAGTCGAGCTAGATCTCTCGATCCCATCTCCACATGGGCTATGTCCACTCTGACCAAAGATCTGTTCGAAAAAAATCTCCTGTGATAATAGAAACTTCATTCTGTGATGTTACCTCTCATCCTTCCGAGACTTCCATCTCGTGCTCGATCCACCTCCACCTAGAGCTCTATCTCGCTCTGGGTTCCCCTGGCTTTTGAAGCTCCATCTCACATTGGGCTTCCTACTAGGTAGTAATGTCCTTCTCTGATCTTCTTCCCTTCAGAATAATCCTATCGCCGTGCATAACCTTCAGGATTCCATCACCAGCTACCCACCTGTAGCTGTTTGAATCTAGTCTGCTTAGTGAGATAAGATTCTACCTGAAATCGAATATGTATCGGACATTATCCAATCTCCTCACTGCACCATCATGCATCCTCAAGCTGACCATCCCGATGCCTCTGATCACACAGCTCAATCTATTCGACAGATGAACAGTGCCCTTATTGCTCTCTAGGAAGTCAAACAGCTCTTCTCTGCAACAAATATGATGGGTGCATGCAGAATCTAAAATTCACTATTGGGAAGAAGTAGATACCTCATTAGATATTAATAGGACATCATCTTCTGACTCGCTACTGACCGTTGCTACAGTAGCCCTCATCCGATCCTAAGTTGTTGGCAATCTCTGACATGATATCCTAACTCATCACACCGATAGCACCTGATCTTGTTGGGGTCCCTCGTCTTGGACCTGGATTGTTCTCCTCACGATCCTCTGCCGCTCCATCTGCTGCTACCTGCTCTTCTAGAAACCACCAAAGCTGATCTACTGCTGCTTGAGCTCGAACCCTGATTTTCTCACCTAAGAATCTCATTCTGGAGAATCACTATGGTGATCTCATCCATCTTGATGGTGCTCTTCCCCACTAGAAGAGTAGTCACTAAGGACTCATACGAAGGGAGAAGCGATGCTAGCAAGACCAACGCCCTGTCTTCTCCTTAACCTTCTCATCTATATTGAGAAGATCAGTGAGAATTTTTTGGATGTGGCTAAGATGCTCCTGTACGCTTTGTCCCTCATCTATCCGTAGTTGGTAGAACTGCCTCCAGAGGAAGAAAGTTTTGGTAAGGGACTTCGTCATGTACAACTTCTTGAACTTCGACCACAGCACCGTCGGAGAAGTCTCGTCAAGTACATGAATCACCACCTCATCCATTAGATACAAGTAGATGGTACCATCGTCTGTATCTGTAGTCACTCCCAGGTCTTTTCCTCCATGGTGGCCGGCTTCTTCTCGTACAAAAAAGTGTCGATCAACCCATGTTGGATGAGCACGTCCTTCACCCTCGCTTATCATAAGGAGAAATTACTCTTTCCGTCGAACCAGTTGATCTCCATCTTGATTGTACTTGTCTTCTCCATCTCCAATCTCGATCAATATATACCACCTCTACTTGGATCGTCTAGTACCACTTGTCCATGGTAACCAGGCTTTGATATCAATTATTGTGCTCTGATACCACTTGTTGGGAGAGAAAGAAGAAGAAAGAGGGAGAAAATATTATAAATAAATAAAGATAACATGGATTGACCTTAAGCCTACCTTCATGGGGCATGCAAGCTTCACTATGAGAGAAAGAAAATCAAACAAATATAAAAGGAACTCACCACTCAACCTTTATACAAAGATTTCTCAATAAGAAGCCCCAAAATCTTTACAAAAGCTCTTTGAAATCTCTCAAAAAATCTCTTTGTCATGACCAAAATGTCACTAGCTACCCAATGCAATAAACGGCTCATCAATCAGAGTTATATAGCCTCTAAAAAGTCCAAAACAGTGTTTCACTAGGATACCGGACTCAAATCAAATCCTATAACCATTCTGGACTGTCCGATTGTGATCGCCTCGACCCAGAGCCGTTTGATCATGCAATCAGACCCCCTTAATTGCTGATCAAATTCGAAAGTGATCCGGGCCATCTGATCATGACCGACGGCTCTCCGGGCTGTCGGATCGTGCACCGATCCACATGTGGCCTGTGAGTCACGACAAGCACGTTCCACCATGGACCATGAAGGATAAACGGGCCTAGTCGCCCATGCTGGGCTGGGACCGCATGCTAGGCCATGCCCATGGCCGGCCTGCACGTGCCAGTGCACGCCTGGGCTGGCCCGTGCCACCGTCAGCTTGCGCTAGCCCATGGGTCCCTCCGACAGCCCATGGGCCATACCAGCTGCTCCTGGTATTTCTCGCATATATCTGCTCCGTCTAAACTCCGTTTGGACTGTTCTTAGGCTTATTAGATTCCGTTCGTCATCCTGGACCTCGTTTGGGTGGGCTTATTATAGACCGAATCTTGAGATATTTTCCTCAACATGTGCCACTTGGGTGAGCATTATATGCGTAAGGGATGAGCTGCGAGTAGAGAGGATCTCCGTTGAGGGTGACTCAATCGCAGTCATCAGCTAGATTCAGGATGAGGTGAGGCATCTACAAGTTTATCTGCTTATCCATAACATCTAAAGGTCCCTTCGTCACTCCACCGCGATGTCTGTTCGGCATTTCTTTCAGGATGTGAACAGCATCGTGGATTAGGTTGCATTTTTGTTGCCGAGTATATTGGAGACTGAATCTAACGTCAAGGCGATGGCTGTCATGGGCAGTATATGATATTTTTATATTTTGATTTTCTGAACTATACTCATATTAGAATGATATGATCATTCATTTGTAATATGAAAAAAGAAAAGGTTCAAAGCCTTAGGACATAAGGCGACAACTTTCGAGCTTTTTAGTCCTACTAATATTGGAGGCCCACAATTTTGGCAACTAATGCAAGAGAAATCAAGGCAAGTGCTGCTGCCGATGCTTCCGTCCTCTCCTTGAGTGATGGCTTCCTCGTGTTATGTGGGTAGATTGCATAAAAGTCCAGAAGCCAAAAAGTCTTTGGATGCGTGCTGTTGTTGACTAGGCAAATGAATGTTGATTCTTTTTTTTTTTTCTATCAATTTCATTACAACTTTTGTTAAGAATTCTTGTCACATTGGTTGTACACAATTTACTACTGTTTAGTCAATTTCAGCAATATAGTGGTACTGAGCCTCTTATCCTTCATCTATCTTCGAAATGGATGTGATCTTTTAGTGCCTCTTTGTTATTGTTGATGTTTTGTGTTCTTGTTTATCTAGCAAAAGCTCTAAAAATTTTATAAACAAATTAAAAATAAAAGAGTTTCATCATTCATATTGTTCACTCCAATTCATTTTGGAATTACAAAGGACTTCGTAATTGAATGACAAAAGGAAAACATGTTCCGCAGAAGTTCTATTGTTTCTTTCCTTTGTAAAGCTGCAATTTTGTTGTCAACTAAGCACAATGAACCGCAGGAAGATCTACTTGGAACACAATATGTCGTTTAACCATGATAACAAAATTTTCAGTAAAGCCAATTCATCAAAAGTTCCTTCATATGCTTTAGTTCTTTTGGCACTTCTCTACGATACACTAGTCACAACTACGATGCTTGTCAGTTCTTAGATGTTATGTAATGCAGCAGTTACCCAGTAACAGCATTCTGAAATGAGATAAAAAGAACCCCATTGTTCCCAAACCAAGTTGTCCAACTAATTTATGTTTTAAAAAACAGAGCATAAATTCACACCTTTGAAACAGTGCATGTTAAACTACAACGTAACATACATGGACGAACTATAGATAACTATAGGGAGAGAGAGAAACACTCTCTCAATTAGCCTACTTTCACTTACACCCCCTCTATTTAAACAGTATCAAGCTAGTGCTTAAAATTTTTGAAATATTTTAAGTGATCCTACCGTTTATCTCTATTAATGAAATAGTATCACATGACTATCATATATTTCCATCATTTTATAAAATGATCAAATTACCCTTAGCATTATTTGCTAGTAAGATGTTAGTTTTAGCACCAAGATGCTCCAAAACACGTGAGTTATTATGTGATCTATGCTGATTCATTTCTGGTTACCATTATTCATGCATCCAACAAACTCTAAATCAAATGAGAAGGAGAAGAAGAAGAAGAAACACTAAATCAAGTGGAGAGGAAAAGGAGGACAGTACCATGGAGACATCTCGATCAATTCTTCTGCTTGTCCTCATGAGCTGCCAATTTTGTCATTATGGAATAAGGCCACCTTTGAGAACCTCTTGGGCCATTGGAAACCCTAGCTGCCATTTCTTTGGATGAAGCATATATAGGGTATGTTGCCATTTTCATGATTTTAGATTTGCTATCCAATTTTTGGCTTGAATCTCCAGCCTCTTGGTGTTTTAGGTAAATAGGGGCTATAGTTACATCTATTGGCATGATTCACCTTCAAATGCAAGAGACAAGGATGTCATTAACAGGCTTGTGCAATGGAATAGGAAGCTGGAGGCCTAGATTTCAAGTTGTAAAATAAGGATCAAATGGCCATTTTCTATATGCTAGCATATTTTGTTGTTATGGCTCACATGCTATGGTGATTGAGTTTTAAGTATATTAAGGATCCTAGGTTGAATGTTTGGGGTTTGTTCAATATTGTTAGATGTTTTGTTTTGGAGGCAATCCCAACTTATATTGTAATATCTAAGCTAATTATGTTGATATTCTCCTTTAATTAAATAGCTTTACTCAACCTACAATGACCAATTTTTGCATTGGAAGCATAACAATGGTTTCTGATCCAAAGCATATTCCAAATGCCTAATACATTTGAAGTTGAAATACCTAAATATATATTCATGAAAAGCTACTACACTTACACCCCATACATTTTTAATATTTCGATGACACCCCTCCAATTTGCTAATGTTTTGATGATGCCCCTATACTTTACATATGTTTAATTACACACCCTCTACTTTAATTCATTGCAGATATACCCCAGTAATTTAAAAAGGTGAATAGAACTTACTACATCATCCACAGATATCTGCTATTTTATATCCAATTTAACACAAAATAATCAAGTGAAAATCAAAACACAAATAACACATTATATTGGCACATAACGTCTCATCAGAGAACCAAACATATTCTGTATCACTATCATCTTGTTCGAAAGATCGTGGATTGAGGTGACATCGAGCTTCAGAAGATCGACGGAAAGGAGAACTTGGCTGATCTATTTACTAAAGCCCTTAGAATCAAGGAGTTCGATAATCACAAATAGAAGATGGATATTAGAAACTATTCTGATTGACTTTAGTCCAAGTAGGTAATTGTTAAAAATGTATCTTCAAGTTAATTGTCTGTTTATAAATGATTGTGCTCCTTGTAAATTGTATATGAATTTTGATTAATAAAAATTATTTGATATTTTCATCATAAATTTTACATCTTTCTTATTGAACTCTTATGTTATGATAAAGTCCTTAAAACTACTTTCAATCGATAAAGGAGGATTTATCGTATAGTTCTTAAACTTTGTTTGCGACCAAATGATACGTTATTATAAGGACAATAATATTTATCAAGTATAAATCATTGTGTACCATATGGGTTGGTGTCCTCGTAACTAAGGAGTGTGGAGACACTGATATAGCATGTAGGTGAGATATAGGAGTACATCTCACTAAATATGATCAAATTATGGAGCGCTCTACTATCAAGAGCTGCTTACAAAGGTATGGATATAAGTGTCTCTCTGACGTGAGATCACCACGGTGACTCACAAGTAACTCATTGTGCTTTGGTACCGAACTATCTAAATTTTAATTCAATGACAAACGGTTTCTAAACACAGTCAAGTACTTGTGAAATCTCTGTGTGAGTCCAGATGTGATTGACCACTCCTAATTTTAAGAGATGGTACTATAATATATTTAATTTAGTAAAATCTTGATCAGGATAATCCTTATGAGGAGACACAAGATTTATAAAGTTGAGACACAATTTAGATGTACTAATTAAGAGTTGACAGTTTAACTTTGAAGTCATCTTGAGCATTGAGGGTCAAAGGAATGAATTATACAGTAACCATATGCTAGAGATTCTTGAATGTTGCTTTGTGACTATTCAGCCTATTCGGACGTCAGGTATCATTGCTAGATGGTCACTTCAATTAGTACAGAAATTTATTCCTCTGCTACCAACTTATGTTCAAACCTATGGGGTTACACATAAAAGAGGTTCTTGTCTGATCAGATGAGTAATCAATGATTGAGAATTGATTAAGGATATAATCATCAATATGATTGATGATAAACCTTATACAAAATTATGATAAATAATTTGCTAAGAGTTAGTGAATTCATAAAATATTAATTAGTAATTAGATTACTGATTAGCTAAATTTGATTGAGCAATGAGGTTTATATCAAATCTAATTGAATTAGATTCAATTAGATCTGACTTGATTAGGTTATAAGATAACCTAATCGTTAAGGATGTTTGATTCTTGATTTGATCAGAACTTGGGCTCGATTATTTTTAATTGGATTAAGATTTGATTGAGATAATTAGGTGCCTAATTGGATTGGGTTTAACTTTCTTAATGGGTCTAACCAAATTGGATTTGGATTAGAACCTAATTGGATCAAACGAGAGTCCAATTAGATTGGACTTACCCTTTGCACCAACCACCCATGACCACGCCACCTTTCATTATGCAAATTCAGAATTTGTGTGATGAATTCCCATGCCAAAAAGAGGATTGTCGCCCCTCCAATTTGCCCTAGTGGATAAGGATTAGGTTTGTAGGTATTTGGATTGAAATTCAACTTGAATTTTGAATTCAAGTTTGAATTGAATTCTAAGTTCAAAACAAACTACCTAATCTTATCTCATCCGCTCCCTTTTGTTGCCAACCTTAAGAAGGGATTAATTTTGTGTGATAAAGCAGAAGTTTTTACCATGAAAAATTCTAGGAGAGGCCGAACTACAGTAAGGGCGTGAGGTCTTGGGTGGCATCCATTTGGCATGTGAGATTAGAAAGAACTGTCCCTCTTTGGTGAGTGATCTAGGGTTCTGGTGAGTAAAAACAAAAGAGAAGAAAAGTTCTCCTCCTTCCTTCCACCATTACTTCATCCTCCTAATCCATCTTTGGCTTCGGAAGAGTCCGTGAGATCCGAAGAGGGGCGCAGATCAGCCATCAAGAGAATCTCCGTGCGACCTAGAACTCTCGAGAGATCGATTAGATCGGAGCTTCGAGTGGACTCCGTAGAGGTTGGATAACCTATACGGCTACTGTAGTAGACTAAAAGAACCTCAGTTCCATGGTAATCAGCAGTGGTGTTCTTCAACCCGCACTTAGCTATTAGATTTGAAACTCAATAACTAAGTAGATGTGATCTACTGTACTGATATGATCAGTTGTTCTTAGATTTCAGATTTAGCATGCATGTATGTTTATGTCATCCGATCCTAGCATAGACAGTTTTTAGATTCGATCTAGTGCATGATAAGATTAAAAAGTTTAATCTTGCTTGCTTCCATTATAAATTTTGAAATTAATGCATGAAACTGTCTGCCATTCCCTTCAACTAGTATCAGAGCATGGTTTTGTTTGACATAAATATTTATGCATATAGATCTAATTTCTGATTGTTTAGATTAGATCTAAATAAAGTTTTCTTAGTAACTAAGTACTCAGATTGAGTTAATCACCAAGGTCATCTGGTCATAAGAGGAAGCAGAGATCAAAGTCTCTCTCTTGCCCATTCGACGGGTTCTCTTATGACGTGTAGGGGTACTGCTATGATCATATCTTATGAAGAAGAATAGTAAATTTTTTTTAAAAATTATTTAAATATTATAAATAAATTTAAATCATAAATAAGTTTAAATTAGATCTAAAAAGGATTTATGATTGATTTTATTGCTGATTATGTAAAATATTCTGATATGAACTTTGCAAGTATTGTTGCCACGCCTGCTGAGTCAACTAATTTTAGTTTGAGTCGACTCAAAATCCTGATGAGTTGGCTCAGTTCCTTACAGAGCTGACTCAGTTGTGCAGGCTAAAGATGAAGGTTTCTGTTTATCATCAGTAAGTCGACTAAGTCTTAGAATTGAGCCGACCTATTATGATGAGTCGACTCAGTCCCGAGGTGAGTCGACTCAATTTTTTAGACAGAATATTTTACATAAATTTAATATAAATGGTTTACATTTGAAACTATTTCAATATATACCCTAAATCGATGTTAATTCTATACTAATTAAGAATTAAGAGTTGAAACTTTAGATCTAAAATTGTGAATTAAAGATCTAATGACATCGCATAAAATATGAGGCTATGGGTTAGCTCTTATCAGATCCTTTTAAATAGATTAGATATAGGGTTGAAATCAAATAGATAATAGACTAATCTGAGTTGTTGATCAAATCTAACCAATAGTTGATTTAGATTAGGTCAATTCTTCTTTTGATCAAATCTCAATAGTCGTAGTTGATCAAGTCCATTATTTTGATTTATCAAATGGACTTGATTTTGGCTCAGTGGTCTAGTCCGAGTCGTTAGGCTGACCAATCAAAATAATAAATCAATTGGTGTCTAAGACAAGTGGTTGAAAGGAGTTTTAATTCGGACTCTTCTCTTTCCTAGTCAATTACGTTGGTGTCTAAGGAAAGAAATGAAGACCCTTCCATCGATCTTCACTTACCTGGCAAATGTGGTCAATCTGATTTTGATTAGGTCATTTAGTGATTCGAGTTGACCCATGCCATTAAGGTAAATCAGTATGCATGACTGATTTAGGTGCCCTTGAACCAGCTTTGTCTCTAGTCTTCTTCAAAGACTTGATGAAGTCAGTAGGAGGATTGTTGATTGTTGCTTAATCATTTCTCTTCATTCTAAAATAAATAATTAAATCTTCTAAATTATTGGATCCTTAAAATGAAATAGTTATGGAGATAACTAGATCATAGTCTCCCATTAAAGTAGATGGTAATGGGTTCAATAGTCTAAATAATCATTGGAGGTGCCACACACCTGGTGTTTATTTGGCTATTGAAATTATCATTCATAATATGATTACTCAGCTGTGACTTTCTAATGGATGGTGAGGTTAGCCGAGCCACACTTGGGCCTAGTCACTCATTAGTTAGGTGCATTAAGTTTTATCATATTAATGGTTAGACCTAACCAAGATTTTCAGTGAAGACGCCACATGCCTGCTGAAGAGGTTCCTAAGACAAAATAAATACTAAAAATTATTTAGAAAATAATTGATTAAGAATCTATCTATAGGTGCACGGGGTTGGTCGAGCCACACTCGGACCCATGTAGTTTGTGTGGATTCTAATACCTACTAAGAAATTAAAATAATTCTTCGAATTGAAGGTAGAGGCTACCAATCTATATAAAATAGTGAGAGAATATTTAGACTAAAATCCAAGTCTTTAGGATTAAATAATTCATATACTATTGGTCTTATTTTTTTTCAGTTATGGCTAGTACACTGTCGCTTCGATCACTGTTGGACAGTGATAAATTAATGGGATCCAATTTCAATAGTTGGTATCGAAAGCTAAAAATTATTCTGAAGCATGAGTGGATTTTGCATGTTCTTATAGATCCGATACTTGAGGAGCCACTCCGAACACTCGTGGTGCAGTCCAAGATACTTACCAGAAGTGGCTTAAGAACCGAACCATGGTACGTTGCATCATGTAGGCGGCTATGAACGATGAGTTCAGTCATCAATTTAAAGATGATCAATCGGAGAAAATGCTTCAAGTGTTGAACGAGTCCTTCGGTACTCTTGACGACGTTGAGAGGCACAGACTTCTTGTGTAGTCTTCATTGCCCGATGAGAGAGGGGGCATCGGTCATTGATCATGTACTATACATGATCGAGTAGATCGAGTGCCTGAGCAAACTCAAATTTTTCTTATATGAGCAATTTGGGAAAGATGCGATTTTGAACTCTTTGTCCAAGTCCTACCTCTACTTTCTTAGTCATTATAGAATGATTAAGCCTGCAGTAAACTATCATAGTGTGCTGGGATTGCTATAAACCTTTGAGAAGGATCACCAGCTTTACAAGAAACTGGTGAATTTAGTGGGAGGGTCCTCTTTTGGGTGTCATCCCTTTAAGAAAGGGAAGAAAAGAATAAGAAGAAGGTGCAGCGTGCTGGGGCATCTAAGCCTAATCAGACCAAGAAGTTTAAGACTGACCAGAGTCAGATAGAGTGCTTCTACTATAAGAAGTAGGATCATTAGAAGATGAATTATCCTCAATACATTGATTTCTTTGATCTGAACAGGCATAATAAGAGAAAGAAGCAAGCAGTTACTGATCAAGATAATTATATGATAACATCTTATAACTTCTCTATTTGTGATACTATGACCTGCGTATTGGATATTGAAAGTTCTATTAATATTTACAATTCATTGTAGGGACTTTAGGTTAATAAGTGATTTGAAGATGGCAAGAATTTTAATATGGGAGATGGAAGCTAAGTTCTAGTCCTAGCTTTAGGGATTATCAAGCATATTTTCAATTCTAAATTATCATTTTAAGTGATTGTCACTATTATTCATTTTTTTATTGAATGTTATTTATGTAGGCCTTTTGGCCATGAACGAATATAAATTTTTAATAAAAAATAATTATTATAATATCATTATGAATGGTGTTATTGTGATGCATGGATAAATGTGTAATGGCATTTATATTTTATCATGACTTATTAGTGTAGAGTACACATCGAAGAAATATCCTAGATTAGATAATATCACGAATACCTACCTTTGACATTGTAGGCTAGGTCATATTAACAAGAACATGATAAATAGGTTGACTTAAGAGAAAATCCTCGAAGTTATGATTATAAATCATTGCCGAACTGTAAATCTTGTCTTCTTGAAAAGATAACTAATTCACCTTTTACTGAAAAAGATGAACGAGTTAAAGAAGTTTTAAGTCTAGTACATAGTGATGTATGTAGATCGATGAATATTATGTCAGAGATGGATATTACTACTTTATTACATTCACTGATGATCTATCGAGGTATGGATACATCTATCTTATGAAATATAAGTCTGAATCATTTAAAATATTCAAACGATTTCGTAATGAGGTTGAAAATAAATTGAAAAGAGTATTAAAACTCTTCGATTAGATCGAGAAGAAAAATACCTCATCAATGAGTTTCTAACATATCTAGAAGAGAATAGGATTCTCTCTCAATGGATCCTTCTTGGGACACCACAATACGATGGGGTATTTGAAAGGAGGAATCAAACTCTATTGGACATGGTTTGATTCATGATGGGCTTTGCAAGTCTGTCGATCTTTCTTTGAAGATTTACACTCGAGTCTGCTTGTTATATACTTAATAAGATTTTGAGCAAGTCTATAAATAAACATCATATAAGATATGGACAGGGTGTAAGCTAGTACTCTCACACCTTAGGATTTGGGGATGTCCGGCTTATGTCAAATATTTAAAATCAGATAAGCTCGGATCTAGATCTGACAAATATTTATTATTAGATATCTGAAAGAAACTAGAGGTTATTACTTCTACCTTGCTAAGAACAAAGGTATTCGTCAATAATAGGGCAGTCTTTTTGAAAATGAGTTCCTTAGGGAAGAAACTAATGCCATTAAAGTTGAGCTTGATGAAGTTTGACAGGTAAAAGAACTGACATAGACAAATGAACCTATAGAATCGGATTTGGTTAGATCAAATCTGAAGCCCAATGTAAAGGCACCATTGAGAAGATTCGGTAAAGTACCACGTCAGTTGAACAGATATCACGATTTTTGGTTCGAAATGGTGATCTTGTTGAACTTGATGAAAATAATGAGGATCTAATCACCTATATGGATGCCATGCAGAGATCCAACTCTGATAAGTGGCTTGAAGTCATGAAGTTTAAATGGAGTCCATGAAGATCAATGATGTATGAACACTCATTGATCCACCTGAAGGGTAAATCCATAGGGTGTAAGTAGATTTTCAAAGAAAAGGGGTACTGATGAAAAGATGGAGATCTACAAAATTTATCTGGTTGCTAAAGAATATTGTCAACGTTATGGTATTGACTATGATGACACATTTTCTCCTGTAGCAATACTCAAGTCTATTCGGATTATCCTTGCTATAGCGGCACACCTTGATTACGAAATTTGATAGATGGATGTCAAAACCACTTTCTTAAATAGAGAGTTGGAAGAAGAGGTGTATATAATACAACCTGAAGGGTTCACATCTACAGATGAATCAAAAGTGTGCAAGCTTCAGGGATCCATTTATGGATTGAAGCAGGTATCTCAGAGTTGGAACATATATTTTGGTAAGATGATCAGAATATATAACTTCGTTAAGAATGAAGAAGAACCATATATCTATAAATAGGCTAATGATTCTGTGGTCGTATTCTTTGCATTGTATGTGGATGATATTATCTTAATCGAAATAACATCCTTGTATTACAAGATATAAAATTTTGGCTATCGTTACAATTCTCTATGAAGAATTAGGAAAAAGCATCCTACATCCTAGGGATGAAGATCTATAGAGATAGATCTAAAAGGTTGCTTGAATTATCCCAGTCCACATACATTGATACCGTGCTGAAGCGGTTTAGCATGATGAATTTCAAGAAGGACTATCTTTCGATAGGTCATGAAATTTCTCTCTCTAAGAAGGATTATTCGACAACTTCACAAGAGAGCATATAAGTAGAATTTCATATGCCTCGATAGTGAGATCTATCATGTACGCCATGGCATATACAAGACCAGACGTTGCCTACTCATTAGGGGTAGTGAGTAGATATCAGTCTGATCTGAGTGAGAACCATTAGAAGGTTGTAAAAATCATCCTTAAGTATTTAAGAAGTACTAAGGACTAATGGCTCATTTATGGAGACTCTGACTTAAAACTTATCGGATATACTGATTTTATTTTCAGTCAGATTATGATGACAACAAAAGTGTATGGGGCTATATATTTACCCTGAATGGTGGGATGATATACTAGAAAAGTTTCAAATAGCACACTATAACCGATTTTATTTGTGAGGCTAAGTACATCGCGACATTCGATGCTGCAAAGGAAGCTATTTGGCTGTGAAAGTTCTGTTAGATGTGTGCCCTAGATGCCAGATCGGCTGACACATTCCTGTACAAATCTAAGGATAAATTTATAATTTTGACTATAAATGAATAAAAGGGTTATTCTTCTATCATATTATGTACATTGTGTCTGTGATACATCCTTTGAGTTAGTGAAAATGTTAATTCATATTTTTAAGAGTTAAAAATTTAAGGCATGAATTTACATAACTAACTCATAAACTGCTCCTGACCATAGGATCATCATGAGGATGGTGATTGATCCGGAAGGTTGGTGTACGATCGCTTTCTTAGGATAGATGAGTCTTGAATCTACAGTGTGGAGACACCAGAGCGAGAGTAT
>KE504709.1:242437-267275 GCA_000441515.1 Elaeis oleifera | reverse complement strand
GGAAAAAGATGATTTTTCCTTCAAGTTCATCGATGAGCTTAAAGTGGCACCCTCCGTTGATGATCTAGTTCTTTGTATTGTGACAATACTAGACCCATAGCTCAAGAGAATGAACCGAAGTCCCATTAGAGAACCTAACATATTTAGTCATTATCACCTTATCCGAGAGATCATGGATCGAAGTGATGTCGAGCTTCAGAAGATCGACAGAAAGAAAATTTGACTGACTCATTTACTCAAGCCCTTGGAATCAAGGAGTTCGATGATTACAAGTAAAGATGGATATTAGAAACTATTTCGATTGACTTTAGTCCAAGTGAGAGTTGTTGAAAAATATGTCCTAAAGCCAATCATCTATTTGTAAACGATTGTGCTCCTTATAAATTGTATATGAATTATTGATTAATAAAAGTTATTTGATATTTTCATCATAAATTTTGCATCTTCCTTATTGGACTCTTATGTTATGATGAAGTCTTTAGAACTAATTTCAATCGATAAAGAAGGATTTATTGTGTAGTTCTTAAATTTTGTTCATGATCAAATAATATGTTATTATAAGGATGATACCATTTATCAAGTATAGATTGTTATATACCATGTGAGTTGGTTGACCTCGTAACTAAGGAGTACGAAGATACTGATATGGCATGCAGATGAGATGTAGGAGTACATCTTATTGAATGTGACCAAACTATAGAGCACTCTACTGTCAAGAATTGCTCTCAAAAGATATAGATATAAGTATCCCTCCGATCTGAGATCGCCATGGTGACATACAAGCAACTCACTGTGCTTTGGTATCGAACTATCTGAATTTTAATTAGTGACAGAAGATTTTTAGGTACGGTCAAGTACTTATGAAGTCTGTGTGTGAGTTAAGATGGGATTGACTGCTCTTGATTTCACGAGATAGTGCTGCAATATGTTTCAATTTAGTAAAATCTTGATCAGGATAATCCTTATAGGTTACAAGATTATAATATTGAGACACAATTTGGATGTACTGATTAAGAGTTGATAGTTTAACTCTGAAGTCATCCTGAGCATTGAGGGTCAAAGAGATGAATTATATAGCAACCATATGTCAGATGTTCTTGAATGTTGCTTTGTAACTATTCGGTCTATCCAGACGTCGGATATCATTGCTAGATGGTCACTTCGATTAGTATAAAATTATTCCATGCTATTTGCTAAGATCTGAGCCTATGAGATCACACACAAAAGAAATTTCTATCTGATCAAATGACTAATCAATGATTGAAAATCGATCAAGGGTATAATCGTCAATATGATTGATAATTAATCTTATGCAAAAGTTGTGATAAAATAATTTAATAAGAGTTAGTGAACTAATGGATGATTAATTAATAATTAGATTGCTGATTAGATAAATTTGATTTAGCAATGAGATTTGGATCAAGTCTAATTGAATTAGATTTAATTAGGTCTGACCTGATTAGGTTATAAGATAACCTAATCGTTAAGGATGTTTGATTTCTGATTTGATCAGGATTTGGATTCGATTATTTTCTAATTGGATTAGGATTTGATTGAGGTAATTAGGTGCCTAATTAGATTGGGTTTAACTTTCTTAATGAGTCTAACCAAATTAGATTTGGATCAGAACCTAATTGGATCAAACGAGAGTCCAATTAGATTGGACTTACCCCTTGCGCCAACTATCCATGACCACACCACCTTTCATCATGCAAATTCAGAATTTGTGTGATGAATTCCCACGCTAAAAAGAGGATTGTCGTCCCTCCAATTTGCCCTAGTGGATAAGGATTAGGTCTGTTGGTATTTGGATTCAAATTCAACTTGAATTTTGAATTCAAGTTTGAATTGAATTTTAAGTTCAAAATAAACTACCTAATCTTATCTCGTCCACTCCCTTTTGTCTCCAACCTTAAGAAGGGATTAATTTTGTGCGACAAAGCAAAAGTTTTTTACCATGGAAAAATTTTGGGAGAGGCCGAACTGTAATAAGGGGTGTGAGGTCTTTAGGGTGGGCATCCATCTTGGCATATGAGATTAGAGGAGAACTATCTTCTCTTTGGGTGAGTGATCTAGGATTTTTGATGAGTGAAAAATAAAGAGAAAGAAAAGTTCTCCTCCTTCCTTCCACCACTACTTCATCCTTTTAATCCATCTTTTTCTTCGAAAGAGTGCATGAGATTTGAAATGGGGCACAGATCAGTCATCAAGAGTGTCTCCACATGAGCTAGCACTCTTGGGAGATCGATCAAATTAGAGCTTCGAGTGGGCTTCTGTAGAGGTCGGACAACCTGTGTGGCTACTGCAGTAGATCGGAAGAACCT
The DNA here is from genome assembly GCA_000441515.1 of Elaeis oleifera. Classification (NCBI taxonomy): domain Eukaryota; kingdom Viridiplantae; phylum Streptophyta; class Magnoliopsida; order Arecales; family Arecaceae; genus Elaeis; species Elaeis oleifera. The sequence goes on along the minus strand of KE504709.1, from coordinate 264,951 downwards.
CAGTTCCATGATAATCAGTAGCAGTGTTCTTCGACCCATACTTAGGTATGGGGTTCGAAACTCAATCATTTAGTAGATGTGATCTACTGTACTGATATGATTAGCTGTTCTTAGATTTCAGATTTAGCATGCATATATGTTTATGTCATCTGATCCTAACATAGTTTGTTTTAGATTCAATGTAATGCATGATAAGATTAAAAAGTTTAATCTTGCTTGCTTTCACTATAAATTTTTTTGAAATTCATGCATGAAACTGCCTGCCATTCCCTTCAGTAATGCGATCCCACTGGTCTACACACATCTCACCTAACAGTTATTGATGACATGTAAATCAATGAGTGGATAACTCTTGTTCAATGCTTCTCAAGTATGTTGCAGCGATATCCGATCTCTATGTTATATAGGCCTCACCTAACAATTATTGGCCCCATTCCTTAGTTAAGTCAGACCCACCATTCAACATGGATGTAAAGCCGTCATTGGATCCCTCACTTAATAGTTATTGGGTCCAACTCCATCTTTACTCCATAACATCTTATGCTAATAGAGTGGTTGCATCTTTTTGATGCAATTGAACTACTGTATCCAGCCGAGAATAATCAATATCAGTAGGATGTCCATACATCTACAACGGTAGAAGATCGCTCGACTTAATATATGCTAGGAGGTTTTAATTTAAATCTCAACTAATTATTAATTACCTACATCTCATGCAAGTAACTAAGCAACTAATTCAATTATCTACATCTTATGCAAATAACTAATCTGCTAATTCAATTATCTACATCACATGCAAATAACTAATTAGCTAAAACATAAACATAACTAGTGATGATCATGGATTTATGATTCAGGCTCGAGCCATTGAGCTGAATCGGATCTTAGGGTCACTATTACGATCACATGCATGTCAAAATATTTGATCATCTTCAACTCTTTGATGTGCTTTTGAGCACCCTTGATCTGATCATGATCAACTCCTTGATCCTTCATCGATCAACTGCCTGATCGATCCATGTCCATCATATGTGACAAGCTTGCAATTCGATTAATCTTTGATGTGCATAATCATCACAGAATACAACCCAGAAGATAATAACAACAATTATTACAATCCTTTTAATGAGACTCGTAGGTCTCCAAATTACATTAATCCATATGATGCACGCAGGCACCCAATATACATTTATCATATCTAATCTAATGAGATGCACAGGCCTCCAAATACATCCATCATATGATATGCACAGGCACCATGATCTCATCATAGAGCACATCACAGACTTAAAAGGGTCTATCCATGATCATCACCTCATGCATCCAATACATGAAAATAAATTTTAGATCTGAATACAATTGATTTGCATGCTTTTAAACAATCTATTAATCATAGGGATCATGATTCTGATTCCTTGTGATCGGCCATCACAGCATCAGAACAATGAAATCAGCAAATATGATCAATTATTTTTAGATCTAAGATCCTAAACTTAATCATATAAGGGTGGCTTTTATACCACTTGAAGGAAATCTGATAGCATGCAGAAAAAAATTTGAAACGTAGTGGAATAAAATTAGATTGTTTCATACATGCAGGCATAAGATCGCATCTCAAAATTTAGGATCCCTAGTATTTAAGATTAAGATGAAACTAAATTAGAGAAGATCTAATCTTCACCTTGTGCGGGTAGACCTTCACCGTAATTCGATGATCATGGATGTCTTCACGGGTTCCTTTGAAGCCACACATGCTTCGCGCTCTATAGGTATCCACACAGGAATGGTCTAGGATGCTCCCTTGATTTTGATCTTTCTTCTCTAAGAAAAATTAGCACACAAAATTTTAGATTCAACCCTCAAACTCGAACCAACTTTTGGTCCAGATGCAAGGAAGAAGAGAGAAAAATTTCTCTCTCTTGGCATGTAAGAAAGAAGGATGCCTCCTTCTTTTCTCCTTCTTGCATGCATACGTAAGAGAGGATGTAAGAGAGAGAGAGGGCGTGAGGAGAGAGGGTGCATGACTAGGTGGGGCATTGATAAATTTTATCTCAAACCTCTAGGGTTTAAGATTTAAATAGATCCCTAAGAGTCCTTGTTCCATAAGGTTTTGATCAGATCAAAAATCCAATCCCAAAAGGACTCTCAATCACTCTTCTCTTGGGCGTGCAACCACTTTAGACACCACCTCTTCTCCTTGTTTCAGGTGGAATAGGTGTTGGGTGTCCAACACTTGGTGCCCCTTTGTGTGTGCTTTGACTAGCCAACTCCTTATCTCATGAGGAGTCCAAGTATCATGGAGAAATAAGGTTTAACAATGTGCTAGCATGGGGAACCTAAATCTTGTAAGATTTCTCATAAATCCTAACCCAATTAAGACTTCCAAAGTCCAATATCCAATCTTAGATGAATTTCTTATGTGTGTGATCCCATAAGCTCTATTCTGTTTGATAGTAAAATATATTATGATCACCATCAACAATATCATTGAAATATTTTTAATCGATTGAAATAATTTTAGTTCAGTCAATGAGAATTATTAACCATCAAAATAATTCTCGTTGATTTTATAATCTACCAGTAACACCTAGCAATATGTAGTGGCAATCCAGCAGAATAGAAGAAATGAACCTCTAGGTGTAGTTACCATGTGATACAGTTCTTCTATCGTGAGTTCTGACAAGATGGGGATTATAAAAAACTCATCAAATTTCATCATCTGTCATATGTAAGATTTATTCGACTCAAGTTCATTATGTGAAATCTCATGAAAATTTTTTTCCATTATTCACTCTACCATGGCCATGGTCTTTAGAACTCAGTCTCATAAATTATATATAATTACTTCTTATCTATCAAGATCGATAGATCCCATCTAGATGCACACTCTACTCCTATAATAAATCTACTGTAGCCAATTTACACCATAAGGATCTTAAATGGCTAGGGACTAAGTGTATGTACGGTCAAACTATATTAACTCCATTGTGAATAGTCTAGGTATCATAGGTCAAAGAATCAGTCACACCACTATAGCATCGAGAAAGTTACTGATGAGTGAATATCTAAATGACTTCTCGTATTGGTCATGCTTGGTATCTTTGTTCTCTAACAACCATTTGCACTCTTGCTCCAGTATCTCTACACTGTAGACTCAAGACTCATCTATTCGAAGAAAGTAATTCATGCACCAATCTTACTAGATCAATTACCGTTCTTGTGGTAATCCATCAATCAGAAGTAATTTAAAATTAATCACCAATGACACATGCTTTAAATTCTCAACTCTTGAGAATATGTGTCATTATCTTATTAATTTTCTAGATAATTTATAGACACATACACAACATAAATGAAAATAAACTATCCATTTTATTAATGAGTGAAAAGTCAAGTACAAAATTATATCCTAAAAAAATAAATGTATCAATTAGATTAGCTTCTAGGACATACATCTAACATAAACTTCTTCTACCATTTAAATATTTTAAATGAAGTCTAAAACATAAGAAAGAAGATATCTTTTTTGAGGACTTGGCTAACTATCTCCTTATTGATGAGGAATATTATAAAGAATACAAAATAAGGTGTAAAATACTCATGTCACCCAATCCATGTAGTAGAGGAAACTTAGTTAAGCAAACCAAGAAAGAAGAGAGGTTATCAATCTACCACTACTTAAAAGAACATAAAGTTTGCAAACTTATTAAGTCTTTATATGAATGAAAACAAGCTCTTAAGAAATGGCATTAAAAATTTTATCAAATTGTGTTTGATAATGGCTATAAAAAATGAATCTAATAAATATGTATATAATAAATTTAGTAATACAAAAGTTTGTTATTATTTATTTGTATGTAAATGATAAGATAACTTTTTGTATTGATTTAGAACAAACAGAGAATGCTAAAATTTTTATCTTGTAATTTGCTATGAAAGATATGGGTGCCACTGATGTTATATTAGAAATAAGAATACTTAGAGATAATTGATAATTTAATTTTAGTTTAGTCTAATTAAATAGAAAAGTATTGAAGAAATTTAGTTATTTAGATTATGCTCCCACATTTACACTTGTTAATTCTAGTTTTAAATACTAGTAAGCTCGCTGTATAATTAGAATATACAAAAATTATGGGATGCTTAATGTGCGTTATGACTTATAGTAGGCCTGATATTGCTTTTGTTGTTGGAAAGTTAAGTAGATATATGGTAATCCAAGTAATTACTTTGGCATACCATATATAGAGTTTTAAAATACTTAAAGAAAACTATGAATTGTCGCATTAATTATGGTGGATATTCTTCTATTTTAGAAGGATATATGGATGTCAATTGGATTACAGATAAAGAAGATTATGCTTCAACAAATGGATGGATCTTCATACTTGATGGGGTACAATTTCTTCAAGGTTCAAGAAACAAACATACATAACAGATTCCATCATGGTGGTAGAGTTTATTGATCTTGCTTTGGTATGTAAAGAAGCAAAATGGTTAAGAGATCTCTCATATGAGATTCCATTATGGTTTAAACTATTGCCACTTATATCTATACATTGTGATAGTGAGGTCACATTATCAAGAGCATAGAATAAAATATATAATGGAAAGTCTAAATATATCAAACTAAATATAGCTATATAAGAAGATAATTAAATAGAAATTGAGTGATCACTATTTGCTTTATAAAATCAAGTCAAAATTTGGCAAATCCATTAATAAAGGGCTTTGCTGGGGATTTGGTATTTAAAACATCAAAAGGAATGGACTCATGCCTATATTTCAAGATCACCAGTGCCTGATACAATATTAAATTTAAGTTTAATGAGATAAAATGGATCATAAGAGTGATTATAAGCATAATAATTTGATTTTATACTATTCCGGAGTGAAAGTGCTTAGTACCCATAATATATAAAGAGAAGGATGAGCTAAATGCTCTTAATAGTTATATAATTGAAGTTTGTTGAAGTACTTTAGTTATAGGAGAACTTATAATAAAATATACCTATGTGAGTATAAAGTGAGGTTACTTCTCAGGTCTAAGAGCTTAGCTCTTAAAACACTCATGAAAAGGATAAAGATAAGGCCATAAAAGTGTCAGGTTATACTGAGCATTCATTGGTACAAAAATTTTATATGTGAAGATATATTCACCTAATCAAAACAGAATTGCTAGTGCAAAGATTAGTCTACCATACCATTCTTACTAGCTTTAACTTATCCTTATTAAGCAAACATTCAAATCACAAGATATCTTAATTTATGCACAAGATTACAGAATTATTATTAATCTAATAAATTAACTTATTTTGTAACTAGCGAGGATTGTTGGGTATTTTCAAATAATAAAGATAAATATTTATTTCAAACTTAAGCAACTAATTGTTGTAGTGGGTGGTTGGCTGGTGGTTTTCCAAAAGGCCATGGGTTCAAATTCTCTCGAGAATGATTTTGAAACAAAGAAATTGTCTATCCTAAAAGACATGGACTCTCTAAAATAGCAAACTAAACCCCTCATATCAGAAATAACAACACATCATAACATAGCTAAATCAGATCAACTTCATTTATTAGATTCTAATAGATACTCCTTAGTTTGACCCATTAGTGCAAAATGTGATTAGAGAGCTTCATTCTGTCCTAAAGGTTTATTGCTTATTTATCATTTATACCTGATTGGTGGGGTGAATAAAGTCTTAAAAAAAATGGCACTGCTACATATTTTAAAACCATCATTCTTTCTAAGCTTTCCATTTCTCTTCTCTCTTTGATCGAACATTAGCTACTATAGGTATAGTTGGAAAGTGTCTAGGAGCGAGATCTACCACATCATGAAGCTGAATCACATTTCAAATTTTCAGAGGCTATAATTTGGTCATATTATATCAAATTGAGATAATTTTATTTACTCAATTAGATCAAAAATATGCACCATAAAGGATTTGAAGTATGAATAGAAAAGCTTTAGAGGATGAAAACTAGTGCTATCTGCATATAAAGGTTCATTTTCCAAAGTCATAGACAATGAAAGCCAATAAGAATTAGTAGTATATGGATATAATATATAGTTAGATCTTTAATGAGCTACGTGATGAGGGCACCTAGATAGCCCATGAATAGAGTACAAATATACAAAATTGAAATTTAATTTGTTATATGAAATGAATAAGAAGTTTCCCTCCAAATTATGGAATAGTATTTTTGAAATTGAATAATATTAGTTGATTATTCAAAAATATGAGTGGCAATTGAAGCTAACATAATAATAATCTCTAAAAGAAAATTATTAACCAAGAAAAATCATAAATGATGACTTAGGATGTAGTTTTCTTTCTAATGGATGGACAACATTATTCTCCAGTTGGATTCTTATTTCTTATATGAAAGATGTTTTCTCTGAAAAAAATTTAGATCATAGAAATTATAATTGTCTATCATATTTGATAGAGGCATCCCCTTGACACTACCCAATTTTTCATTACGGTCATTGGGTGTTGTGATTTAATTATTTCTCATTTTTTTGAGAGCTATTTTATGATAATTAAAGCATTGCATTGATTGAAATGTTGCCATAGTAGAAAGTGTCACAATTGGAGGTGATGGGCCTAGTGATCATTGGATAGCTCTAGGTTTTATTGCATTGCTTGGTTCAGACTTGGTATCTTGACATCAAGATACATTTTAGCATTGCTCCTTGTTGGTTTCCACATATGATCTCATATAAATTCTATGATTGGATGCAGTGGCCGAGCTAGGAATTTTCCTAAGGGCCAAGATTGTATTGTCATAATAATGATGATTAAGCCTAACTCAATGGTGTAATATCTAAAACTTGCGAGCTTGGAAAAATGTTTAATTTTGATGTTGAGAAAATAAAGTCTTTTGATAACCATGATTATACCTTGGTGAAAATTTGAATTTTCTAATATAATGGATATCTAGACAAATAAAGATCTATCTAATGGTAAAATTTAATAATCATACTAATTTTTGTTAATATGATAAACTACAAAGATCTTTATTTATTTGACATCAAATTAAATTATTAATCAAAAGCAAAGCAAAATATATTTCAAAAGGTTATTCTAATATTATGGTGGCCATGATGGAGTAGATGTATTAATTATAATAAAAGAAGAAGAATGTTGATGTACTAAATATACAACAAGACATTCAAACGAAACAAACATGCATTGTCATAGGTGATTTTAAAAAAGAAATGGAGAGAAAAGTGTAGCTAAGGATGACCATTGAATCCTAAGCCTTAAGTAAGGCATAAGCATATTATCAGGAAATGCTCTAAAGTGAGGTACCCCATTTAGCCCTAGGTCTATATTTTTTATTAAAAGGCCTAGGATGTCATATATTTATTGAGTAGGTGCATGGTGGCTGGGGTTAGAACCCAAGTCAAGCCTCCCTTGCATACTTGTGAATACTATAATTAGGTTTTTGGATGGTTGAAGGACTCTCTAAGTAATTAGGTCAAAGAGTATTGAAATCCAACCGTCTATTTGTTTGCTACTAAAGTAGGATGCAAGAATTAAACTAAAAATTAGTAAAGAGAGACAAAAGTAATTCATAATTAAGGAGAAAGAAATTTTATTCATATCAAGTCAATTAATAATGAATGCTATTCACTGAGATCGATCAAAAGATCAAAATAAAGAAATCAAAAGAAAAAGAAAAAGAGAGCTTACGTAATGAGGGGTTAGCATGATCCAACTCACTATCACCTTTTTGGAAGAGATCTCTTGGAGATCTCCACTAGCTTAAACCCTTCTTTTAAGCCTTCTTGGATCTCCAATTGGAGTTGCTCCCCAGATTTGGGGAGACCTAGATTTAAAAGAATTGGGGTAGAAGAAGAGAAAAATGAAAGGAAGAGAGCCAAAGCTAAGAGGAACCTAAGCAAAAGCTAAGAGATCAAATGAAAGAAGGATTATAATAGTTGGAAGGTTTTCAATTCTCTCGTACAAGGGGGTATTCACATCCAAAGAAGGGAGGAATTAATCATCGAGTTTGATTTTTTTTTAACTAGAAAAGGGTTTAGATAATACTAAGTGGTATCTTAATATTGGTTTAAAGAGAGAGCCATGCATCAAAGTTTGGTCCAACAGATGGGATACTATCTCCTAGATCTAATGGCTAGGAGTACCAATCTTTTAATTGTAGAAGAAAAGTTAGTTAAAGCTCAAAATTATTAGATCTATTAGATATTTCACCCTTTTTTCATTTTTTTGATGATTTTGAATGAATTTTTAGATTTTTTGGATTGATTTTTATTGTATGAATAAAGATGTCTAAAATATGAGATTTTAACTAGAATATCAATAGAAAGAGACCATGTTTAATTTTGAGTCCAAATTGATCTCGTTTAACTAGTTTCACAAAATCATCAAATTTAGGCTCAAAAGCAAACCATATTGGGTCCAATCAACTTGTATATGTGGAAATTGATCAAACTAGGCTAGAGGAAGTCTAATTGAACCCTAAAATCATGAGTCAAGAGAGGGACAGATAAATTGATAGGTAATTTGAAGAAATTGGATCGGGTTAGTGAATGATCTATAGCAAATAAACTCGAGTTAGTCCATTTAGGTCGATTGATATAATTAATTAAAATTTTGCTCAATTGGACCTGCAATTGATCAACTATAGGTTGAATTAGATAGAGAAAAGAGTAAATTGGGTTTGATATGAATCAGGGTAGGTTAATTAGATCATAGTGAACAGATTAAAACTAGAGACCAATGCGAACTCTTGATGTGCATCCATATAAACCCTGGTACGTTCCTTCTTCTAATAAAAGAGGAGGCACCCAAAGATTTCCATCATCCTTATCTTCACATGCTACCAACACCAGTGTCACACACCATCTAAAAGAGATGAAGGACAAGGGGGGAGGCATACAAGAAAGCTAGGGGTTCTTCCTTCTCTGAAAAAAGAGGAAGAAAGAGACAAGAAAACTTGTGAGATAAGTTCTTCTAGTAGGGCATTTTGGCCTTATGTTTCTAGAGATTCAGAGCCAAGTAAGCTTTGAAGGATAGGCATATTGATGAATGAAACTGAGACTAATATATAATTTTCAAAAGGTTGTGTACTTTCATGGCCCTAGTCTCTTCCAAGAACTTGAAAATCAACAGCATAATCACCAATATAAGAAGTTGCAATTCTCTATTATGTAAATGCAAGATGTGAAAATATCATGAACAAAGATTCTAAAATTTTTGTTGCAAATACTGTGACAACCTCTGGATTCAACCATAAACAACCAAATTTTTGAACAAAATGCCAGGGAGAAGTTACAACAATAGTTTAAAGTTTAGCTTAAGTTACCAACTATAGTCTACCTTTTGAAGCAACCTGCATTATGATTTTGACCCTCTTCCTGGTCACTGGTTTTGAATGCATTTAGTTTTACCAGATCTGGACTTGTTCAGTCCTTGTCTTGATGGCCGGATCAGCTGAACTAAGTTAAGACCTAAGTGACTCGGTCCTGGTTTGTCCCCGTGCTATCAGTTCATTCTCCAACCAGACCAACTGAGCAACGAGACTAATTTCAAACTCAAGATCAAGTCCCACCATAATATTTGGGCCAGACTGAGACCCCAACAGCAAGGATCTGGTTGTGTGCTCAAGCCTCAGCCTGCTTAAATCTGTAATTTTACTCAATGGTGGTGATGATAGTTTATGAAATACAACACCATATGGATGGAAGCATGGAGACAATAAATTGCTTTACCATGGGAATGGAGGTCCCTCATACTTCCCTAAACTACCATGTAAGAGTCAGGAAGCAATAAACTTGTCAAGGGACCCTACAGGCACTTTTTTTTACCAAATGAATTTTGCTGTAGTGTTGGAGCATTTGCCTCCTAATGGACCATGTAAAAAGAAGAAAGAGCATCGAACTTCCTTTTAGGAATCAGAGGTAGTGCAGCAAATCTTGCTCACCTGTAGCCAAATTTTGTCACACTCAGTGCCAGTATCATCTTCTCAGAACCTATATATATAGTTTGGATAGGATCAAGTCTAAGCACTCAACTTTGTAAGGGAAGTATTAAGGCATGGCGAAAATTTTAATAACCTTTCCACGCCACAGGTTCCATCTAGACTCATGAATTTGGCAAAATAATTTGTAATTTATACCTTTTATTGAAGCAGCAAATGACATCAATTTGTAATGGATTGAAGTTCATATTAATTAAACAACAATACGTCAAGTGATCATTACCAATTAACAGTGAATAAAATTGTTAATGGATACAAATATGAAATAACTTCTCTCTTGTATAATTACAATGGAAGACAGAAAATACTATAACATCACATTTCTCTCCATTGCAAGATGATCATGACTTTGTCTAGAATGGCTTTTCAAATGATTAATTCAGCGAGGGTGAATGCTTCATTTGAGTACCAGATGCAATACACCTTCATTCAAGCATTGCAGTAAGCAGTCAGAAAGACATGATCTCATGATGGCTCACTTGAACTTGTCAGATACATAACCCTTACGTAGCAAAATTCATGACCATGCATTTGGAAGTTATATTTTCTGCTCAAGTTCGTAGTTATACTTAAAGAGCAACTTGCTGCATGGAGCTGACTGCTCAGATAATTCAACTTGAAGAACTCTCACCAATTCCCCTGAAAGGAATATGCTGTATTTTAGGCCAATCAACTCCATATCTTTCGCAATGTTGTTTCAGCAAAGGATATCCACTGATAGCTAGGTATTTCAGTGAGTTAGGCATCCCTTCGGCTGGTAATGATGTGAGCATTGGAACATTGTGAATTTCCATGTGATTAAGGGATGGTAACAAATGCATTTGACCCGGCAGGGATTTGAGACTGTCACAAAAGAAGTCGAAATTCTTTTAGTGCTGCAGGCAGTCCCGCCTAAGCAAATTAAGGATGCTAGTTTGGGCATGATGATATCTCTAAAAGTTCAAGAGAAGCAAGATCTTGCAAGGCCAGCAACTCAAGATCACCACATCCTTCAATCTACAGTTTTCTAAGAAATTTCAAGTTATGAAGCTTGACCTTTTGGGTACAGATTTAAGATGAGACAATTGAGAAATAGAAAGCGAGGACAGAGAGGTGAGCTGAGGAATCCACCGAATTATGTTTGGATTGCCTCTGTTGCAGCCAATCCCCTGTTGCACCTGTTGTCGGAGAAGAGCACCTGCAAAAGAAATCTGCACTGACCGGAGTTGTGTTTGACAGGGATTCTTTGATGCCTAAGTCAGTGGAGAGTGGTGAACAACAGATAGAATTTCTAGAGAGGCGGAGTATCAGCTCAGAAGTGTCTTACCAATGCTGTTCATTTACCTTCTTTTTATAGATAATCTACTAGTAACCATTTGTAATGATTAAACACGTGGATCCTGTTTATTCTGGCATTATGTGATCATGGAATGAACGATTAAGGCCCTCTGATGATCATGGTACATGACCGTTATGCGCTTTCTGTGCTGGCGGTTTCTAATATGCCGACTTTATATCGGCAATTATAGAAATTCGAATGAACATCGGTCGGTAACTCTGATATACCAGCTAGCCATCAGTTGTGAAGTTGGTTGAGTCGCTATAGTTGAATTATATTTGCCAAGGATGTTGGTTGAGAATTGCCGACTGTCAGTTCACTTACTAATCGATAGTTGGGGGTCTATGTCTATTAGGCCGATTAAAAGTCGGACAACATATTGTAATTGGGCTAGAACTCGTCCTGCAATGCAGCTTTGATGATCTATCATCCGCAACTGACAGATAGTCGATTGGCCGACCATGAATCGAGGAAGTAGATTGAATTACTCCAACAGTTGCCCCAAGATGGTCTAACATGTGGATTGACACGTGGCTTGACACGTTGGATGAAGAAGTTATCACGTGTTATCTCGAGCCCCGATTCTGCTGCAGACATCAATGATTCCTTCAGAAAGCAGAGAGTCTCCAGCTGTTTTGTCACTTCGATAATCATGAGACCATCATTGGGATGTCGATTTGAGAAGATATTAGGTGGCCAGACGATCCAATCGATTTGATTCTAACTAGTCGATTGTCGCCACATGTCCGAATGTTATTGGCTTTTAACTGTTCATGCGAATAGAGATGATGTGGCATGATCTGATGGTAGGTGCATCGAACCATTCGATAAATAGTCGATTTTGATGTAGCCATGTGTCAAAATTTGGGATAATCTTGATTTGAACAAATTCATCTCGACCGTTGATGGACCCTATATATTAATATCGCTTTCACTTGGATTTTTCATTTCTTTACTTGTCATTTTCTCCTGCAACTGAGGGCTTGGTTTTGGGTGTCAAGAGCTTCAAGGTTCTAGGAGTCTTCCTCGTATTTTTGTGGTCTCCAGATCATCCCTTAGTTTTAGGTTAGGTTTCTCCTTCTTTTCTTCCTCTTCTAATCTTTTTTGATTTCATTCTCTACCATTTTCAATGGTTGGTAAAAGTAGGAAGGATAGAGAAAAGGTTAGAATAGATGAGGCCCCTTGAGATAGTCGATCGGATGATCTGATTAGTGATTCTCCTTCAGATCCAAATATGAAAGTTTCTTCCTTATTTGGATCCAATGTCAATTGGCTCTAGGAACAATATTGTATCCAGAAGCAATTTCAGCTCTTTGCATCTAGTCCAGATGGTCAGGTGAGTTCTCCTTCTCTAGATCAGGTAGCGATTTATGTGGAGGACTTTCAGGTTGGTCTTCATTTTTTGATTCAGGAGTTTGTCTGAAATCTCCTTGATTATTACTGTCTTTGTCTTGCTCAGTTAGCTTCGAATTTCATTCGGTTGATCATTAGTTTTGCTCTATTGTGTCACATGATCCCGACCAATCCTTGGTCTTCTCTTTTCATGCTTTTTTGTTCTTCATCCCACCAAAGCTAGGGTTGGTGGTTCTTCAACCCAAGAAGAGTTTGTCTTTTATTTCTGATCTTCCTTTGTCCATCCATGGGTGGAAGAACTAATTTTCTTTGTTCTTCTTCTTTATCCTGGGACTTTCCTTCATCCTGGAGAGATCCAAGAATAAGTCTCAATGAACATAGTCAGGTCGAAGCTATTGATCGGGAGGACTTTCTCCGACTGAAGGATATGGAAGTCCCTGCACAATGAGAGCCACTGACTGAGCAAGCTCTCTATGACGTCAGACTTAGTTCGGTGACTTCCTTAGGTATAGCTTAGTCGGTCCTTCACCTTACTTTTTATTTATCTTTGAACTTTATAATCGAGTTGTTTTGCCTTTTGATTGCAGTTATGCGACCAGTGGTGTGAGTCTCAGCAGCTGATATTCGATAATATACTGCTAAAAGAGAGCAGCGACTGATGCCGGACCATCTTGAGCAGCAAAAAGAGTTGGGTTGACACGGAGTCGGCATCAATGAAGGTGACCAAGATTCTGTCGGTAATCATTCCCGAAGTCGAGGCTATCATTGCACTGTTGGCTCCGACAATGCTTCCACCGATCGATGGCCGCCTGTCGGAGGGAAATCGATCAGAGATAGTGAGGTCACGGCCATCATGTCAGTATCGACCAAGACAACGCCAACCATGGTTTCATCGGTGAGGGTCGGGTGAAGTCTGCTGCAGTGCTCGAACCAGAGCCATCCACTATTGTGCCAACGATAACTCCACCATCTTCAACTGGGCCGATGCTATCTCGGGCACCATCAACACCTGACTGGATGGCGGCTTCGAGTGAGCGACCACCAACTGGAGAGCAGGGAAAGGCACCAGCCACTTTTACTGATGACAAATCATTGACAGGCTTCACTGCACTTTTCGACGTCTGAATTCCTACAAGTGAGTTGGCCTTGGCCTATCCAAAATTGGCCAAGTGACTCATCAAAGTTGCACTTCTCCCGACTGATAGGAAGAACAGAAAAGATCAGACTGTGTCCAAAATATTTTTATCCTTCTACCCGATGATGCTTAGTGTAAGTTGACAATGCTCCTCTTCTTTCTTTTCTCCTTTTTTTTTGATCTAACTTGTTTTCTTCTCTTGTCAACTAGCATATGATATGCAGGCATTAGAGAGTGGGTATCGAAAAATTGCCGACTTTCATCGAATGTGGAAGGAGAAAGTCGTAGCTGCGAATGTCGAGAAAGCTGTGGGCACTGAACAACTTTGGGTGGCGACCGAGCGAGAGGCAAATTATCAAGAAGAAAACTCTCACATGAAGGCTGAACTAGAGTTGGTAAGGGCCGAGTTGGAATTGATGAGAGGCGAATTGCAGTCAATTCATACTGAGCTGAAATCTGCACAACAGACTGTCAAATCTCAAGAGTCTCGAATAAAAAAGAAGTATGAAATTAGTCGGCTCTGAAAAGATCATGACAGTTGTACTAAAGAGCTGGAGGAGGAAAGAAAAAAGTATCGGACCATTGAATCAAGATTGGCACTGGCCGATGCAGAATCGGCCTCCACTAAGAAGGAAGCATAGTCGGCCAAAGATGCTCTGAGTTGGGCATGAGAGTGGGCCGTCGAGGATGAATCGGCCTCCACTAAGGAAGAAGCATAGTCGGCCAAAGATGCTCTGAGTCGAGCATGGGAGTGGCCATCGAGGATTACAAAGAATCACAAGACTTCAAAAATAAAATCCTCGAGGGTGGCTATGCTTCTTATTATGTTGGCTATGAAGATGATAGGGATGTGGTCAGAAAATTATATCTGGACTTGGACCTGAGCAGCATCGCCTCCCCTAGTTTGGAAGAAGAAGCTGTCGAGAAAATAGTGCCAACTGAAGAAGTTGCACCGACTGCACCAGAGTCTGCTCCCATTGTTGAAGAAGCCGTACCAGAGTCGACTGCCGTCAAAGGCCATGAGACTTTCGCTACGACGACTATCGACATAGCCGAGGAAGAGGTTGACTGATGACCAACATAAAGATTTTTTTTCTTCTTTGTAGTCGGACAATAGTCCAACTTAATTTGTAATCAGACTTTTGGTCCAATTTTGTAATCTTTTTACTTATGAATGAAAAATAATTTTTCTAAGTATGGAGTTCATTTTTAATCTTGATGTACATAGTTGAGTATCAGTCGGATAAGTAATTGTCAATCGATAATCGAAGTTGTAGAATTTGTCTGTTGGTCGGATACTAACCAAGTGAACTATAGGTGAAAATTTTTTCAAGTGTTGTCGGGCATCAATTGACTAAACTTTTGAGATAGATTTTTTAAAAAAATATTTGATAGACGGGGTTAGCCGAATATCCTTCGATTGATCGAAGTCAAGTCAGTTTATTATTCTATTCAACCGTAATTGAATTAGCATACTATTCCACTTAGCCATAGATAAGTCGGCATGAGTAGTCATTTGACTTAAGTCAATTTTCACAATCGTCCGACCAAGATGTGGTTGGTATATGTTGGTCAATTATTTATTGGTCTGATGTTATTCTTGTAGATAATCGAACATTTGAAGAAGACTCTGAATCCAATCATTCCATTTTAAATGTGTGGCATATATGAACAACTTTACTGATAATATATTTTTAGATTATCTGTATTTCAAGTCCGAAGAATAATCATTCCATCGAGAGTTTCTAGTCGGTACGCACCCTGACGAAGTGTTTCGATCATCATGTAGGATCTTTCTCAGTTTAGAGATAATTTTTTTGGTTCAAAGATCTTGAAACTTCTACTTTTCTCAAGACCAAGTCTTTTGGATGAAAAATCTTGGTTTGACCTTTGTATTGTAGTATCGGACTACTCTCTACCGATATGCCGCCATCCGAATTTGAGCTTGCTGTCGAACTTCTGGGATTAAGTCCAAATTGGCACTTTGACATTTGAAATTATTTGGTTCAGCATATTGTTCGACTCTCTCCTGATGACAATCCAATCTCCAGTGGGATCACTGCTTCCATCCCATAGGCTAAGTTGAATGGCAATTCTTCTGTTGGTATACGAGAAGTTATCTGATATGCCCATAGGATCAGATATAATTCTTCTACTCAGAGATCTTTAGCTTAATTCAATCTGATTTTGAGACCATATAGAATCGTTGGTTTGTCACTTCTACTTCACCGTTAGATTGTGGATGGCCGACTGAAGTGAGTTTGTGCGTCATATGAAGTTTTGCATAAAATTCTTAAAATTTTGATTGTCAAATTATCGATCATTATCGATGATGATGATATACGACAAATTGAACCTACATATGATTGATTTCTGGATGAAGTCTTTCATCTCACTTTCAGTGATCTATGTCAGGGGTTCAGTTTTCATCCATTTGGTGAAGTAATCTATGACGACCACTATAAATTTTCTCTGACCAAATATCGAAGAGAACAGACTGAGTATGTCAATTTTTTATTGTATGAAGGGCCATGGTGCAATGATTGATGTCAATTGGCTGGCTGGTTGATGTTGTATGTTGACATATTTCTGACATGGTTCACACCTTTGGGCAAGTTCAGCTGCATCTTTCTTCATGGTGGGCCAATAATATCCTTGTTGTAAGATTCTATAAGCCAATGATTTGCCTCTTAAGTGATTTTCATAAATTTCTTCGTGAACTTCTAGGAGTGCATAGTCGGCATCTATAGATCTCAAGCACTTCAGTAGTGGAAGAGAGAATGATCTTTTGTAAAGTTATCCATTCATCAAAACATATTATGAGGCCATCCATCTTAGTCATTTAGCCTCTGGAGGATTTTCAGGTAAAGTCCCGTCAGTCAAATATTTGAAAATCGAATCCATCCAACTTGGTTCATCATTTATTTGTAGCATTTTCTCGATTTTGTCGATACTCGATTGTTCAAGATATTCAAGAAACGTTCGGTCGAGCAAGTTTGATGAAGTAGTTGTGAGTCGAGAAAGTATATCAGCTCGAGTATTTTTTATTCTCGAGATGTGAGAAATCTCAAAATATTTCAAGACTGATATAAGATCCTTTACCTTCTGAAGATATTTCATCATAATCGGATCTGGACTTCAAACTCGTCCTTGACCTATCCAGTGATCAGTTGTGAATCGATGAAGACCTTCAAATTATCTATGTTGAGCTCTTTGATAATTTTCAAACCGACTAAAAGAGCTTCATACTTAGCTTGGCTATTTGAGGCTTTGAAATTAAACTGAAGGACATACTCAGTCACGATCCCTTCAGAATTGGTGAGGATAAGGTCGGCACTACTACCTTGAGTGTTAGATGCTCTATTAATATGTAACACCCATATCGATGCTAAATTGGCCTTAGAAGTTTCAATTTATTTCGATTTGCCATTGAGTTTATCTTCAGGATTATCATCAGACACAGTGCACTCGACGACGAAGTCAGTTAAAACTTGTGCCTTCATTGATGTTGTGGGCGATATTGAATATCGAATTCACTAAGTTTAATTACCCACTTTGCCATCTGATCAGAAGTATCAGGTCGGTATAAAATTACTTTAAGGGTTGATCTGTCAAAATGACTATCGAATGTACCTGAAAGTATGGTTGAAATTGTTGTGCCGATATGATCAAAGCATAGATCATCTTTTTTCGCTCTTAAGTATCGTATTTTGATATTATGGAGTACTTTACTAGTATAATAAATTGATTGTTGGATCCGATTTTCATCTTCTTGGATAAGTACTGAACTGATCACCTCTGCTGAGGTCGTCAGATAAAGATATAATATTTCTCCCACCTTCGATTTTGTGAGTAATGGTGGAGATGTCAGGTTTTTTTTTAATTTTTGAAAGATTATTGGCACTCATATGACCATGAAAAGTCTTTCATTTGTCGCAAGGTCTGGAAAAAGGATAGACATATTTTTGTTGACTTTAAGATGAATTGGCTGAGTGCGGCGATCCTTTTGTTGTGTTGCTGTATCTCTTTCTTGGAGTTTGGATACTTTATGTTGATACTGGCCTTTATTTTTTGGGATTAGCTTTGATTCTTCGTTGCGATACAAGAAATCCAAAAAATTTTCTGACAGTCACTCCGAATGCACACTTGGTCAGATTCAATTTCATCTGATGTCGTCGAAGTATGTCAAAGGCTTCTTCTAAGTCCCAAACATGATTAGAAGTTTCAAAACTTTTTATCAGTATATCATCAACGTAGACCTCCATGTTACGTCTGATTTATGACTTGAACAGTTTGTTGACTAATCATTGATAAGTCACTCCGGTATTCTTTAACCGAATGGCATCACTTTATCGTAGTAGATGCCTTTATCGGTTATGAAGGCAGTATGCTCCTCATCTTCAGATGCCATCCGAATTTGATTGTAACCCGTAAAGGCATTCATAAAACTTAGAAGTTGATGTCCTAAAGTCGCATTGACTAGTTGGTCGATCTTTGGCAAAGGAAAGCGGTCCTTTGGACAAGCTTCATTTAGATTGATGCAGTCAATGTAGATTCATCATTTTTCATTGGATTTTCTCACCATTACTACGTTAGCAAGCCAATCTGGATAGTTAGCTCCTCTTATGAAATCAGCTGCGAGGAGTTTATCAACTTCTTCATCGATGACCTTCTATTTTTCAAGAGCAAAAGATCTTTTCTTCTACCTCATCGATCTAACTTTGGGATCGATGTTTAATGATGAGCTATTACTTTCGAAAGAATCCCTAGCATGTCGGTTGCCGATCAAGCAAAAATATCAACATTTGCTCTTAGTAGGTTCACTAGTTATTTTTGCTCTGGATCAGATAATTGTGACCCAATTTGGACTGTCTTTATGAGGTTATCTTCTCTTAACAGGATCGAAACCAATTGTTCAGCTAGTTCGCCGCTTTCTTCATTTTTTTTAGTCCAATTTATTAACCGACAGAGGGTCTTCAAGTTTACTGTTCTCTGTAGAAATCATAAAGCAGTGTCGGGCCAATTGTTGATCTCTAAGCATTTCTCCAACTCCACTTCTTATCCAAAATTAGATCAGTAAATGGTATGTCGACACTACCACTCTCAAAATATTGAGTCCTGATCATCCAAGTATGGTGTTGTAAGCTGAAGGTACTCGAATAACTGTGAATATCAAGAAATAGTACTCTATCATGGATCTATTCCTGCAGTTAGTGGGAGAGTAATTTCTTCTTCTATGGTGACTGCATCTCTAGTGAAACCGACTAATGGAATCAAGACTCTTCTAAGTCAGTCAGTCGGTAGTTGCATTCAGGAGAAAGTCGAGTAAACAAATATCATTCGAACTTCTATTATCTGTCAAGATTCTTTTAAATCATAATTTACTATTATCGTCAAGATGACGACAGCATCATCATGGGGAGTCTGTATTCTTCGAACATCATCTTTCGAAAAAAAATTACATTATTATTAAGTCATCACTTCTTTGTAGACTCTTCTTCGAAACTCACCCCCATTCTTTTGATCACCCAGAAATCATATTGATAACCCCCACCATTGGTCGATTGTTGATTGCTTCCTGAGGTTGTGGCTGAGGTTGAGTCGCATGGGCTCGTCAAAATTTTTTGAGGTAGCCTCATCGAATCAGAGCTTCTATTTCATCCCTGAGCTAAATACATTATTCGGTATCGTGATCAAGATCACAATGAAACCGATAGTACTTCTTCTTGTCATAGTTCTTTGGTGGCACTTTCATTGGTGGGGGATGATGAAGGTACTCCTCTCCCTCAATCTCCATTAGGATCTGCGCACAGGGAGCAGAAAGAAAAGTATAGGAGTCATATCTACTACCGTAGTTATTCAGCTTTGAACTCCATTGGTGAGGTAAAGCTCCCTTGTTGATTGTTGGTCGACTTGATTCGGTCGGAGCTTCATTTTTTTTATTTCTTTTTCTGATCTTTTTCTTCTGTTTGACGTCGATCAGAAGCACCTTCATCTACGTGAATATATTTATATATACACTTTAAAAGTTTAGCATAAGTTTGAGGGAGAGTTTTATCCAAGAAGCAAATAAACCTGAATCCCTTCAGACCTCTTTTCATGGCTGAGATGGCCATATCTTCGTGGAGGTCCCTGACCTCAAGTATGGCGGCATTAAAGCGGGATACAAAGTCTCTCAGTGTCTCTGCTTCACCTTGCTTGATGGAGAAGAAACTATTTGATGTTCGCAGCACCTTTCGACTGGTGCTAAAGTGGGCCACGAACGAATGTTCAAGCTACTCAAAAAAATTTATGCTCCCCGATTGAAGCCTAGAATACCAGACTTGAGCAGCCTTCCAAATGGTAGCCGAAAAGCTAATATATATGAGGCATCGATTGTCTTCTAGATCATTATAAGAGCCTTTTAACTCTCTAGATGGTCAATCGGATCGGCAGAGCCGTCGTATGGCTCCATCTATGGCATCTTGAATCACGACAGGATCGGCTCGTTTAAGATACGCTGAGAGAGAGGTTGAGCAATATGGAAGCCAAGGTCGTTGGAGTCCCTTCGGCCATCCACTTGGAGTCGGGCAAGTTGGCAGTCGATCTCCTTAAATTTGTGCTCATAGTCGTCAAGCCGCTGTTGTTGGAAAAACCCAGGGGTAGAGTCTTCTGAAGAACTTGAGGATTAAGAAGTGGAAGGTGAACGCGGTCTCTTCCCTTTCTTGATGCTATGTCCATAGAAAGGAGAAGGAGATCGCTGCGAACGATGAACGACATGGTAAGAATGTCGAGACGGTGGTGGCTCGACATGGTGAGAATATCGAAACGGTCATCATTTCAGAGACAGAGAAAGAGATCGTGGTGGAGCACGGTGACTGTGCCTGGATGGCACTGAATGCGTCGCCGGCTCCTGTGCCAACGATTGTTGTTGCTGTGTTTGTTACTATTGGAGATTGTGTACTGCCTCCATCAATACTTTATTTGCTGTATTAAAGCAGTGATTTGGATGTCCGTAATAACTACAGGATGTGAAGAACTAGGTTCTGCCATTAGAAGTAGGGGAGGGAAGTCTTTTCGGTGGGAAGATTGCTTTGCAGAGCTTGTGGAGTTATTTTGAGCTCTTATTTTTATCATAATTTATTTTGTTAATCCTTCCCCCTATCTAGTGCGTCAATTTGTTGCGGTCAATCCACTGTTGCGTCCGTTGTCGGAGAAAAGCACCTGCAAAAGAAGAATCGCTTTCTATGCTGGTGGTTTCTGGTATGCCAACTTTATGTCAGCAATTATAGAAATCTGAATGAACATCGGTCAGTCACTTCGAAATATCGACTGGCCATCGGTTGTGAAGTTGGTCAAGTCGCTATAATTGAATTATGTTTGCTAAAGAAGTTGGTTGAGAATTGCTAACTGTTGGTCGGCTTACTGATCGATAGTCGGGGATCTATGTCTATTAGGCTGATTAAAAGTCGAACAGTATATTGTAATTGAGCTGGAACTCATCCTACAATGTAGCTTTGATGACCCATCGCCCATAACTGACAGATAGTCGGTTGGCTGATCATGAATCGGAGAAGCAGATTGAATTACTCCAGCAGCCTTCTTTTCTCACCAACTCTTGAAGTAATGGAGGCATAGGAAGAGACGACAGTTTGTGGTAGTTTCTTGTCTCAAAATATTCAATAGAATATGGTATGTGGGAAGTTCATTTATATTTGGGCAATCTGAGATGACAAGTTTTTTGAGGCAAGTCCATTACTTCATACCAACTCTCCAAGTTATGCATGTTTGCTATAGACAACATCTCAAGCAAGGGAAAATGCATAGTATTGCCATTATCAGCAACCACAGCCCATGTGCTGTACTTCAGGCAGCCCTTGTAGCTAGGTATAGATTTCTGAGCTGTGGCAGCTGTCCCACTAGAGGGAGGACTCCACATCTGAAGAAAAATCATCTTTTCCTTTGTAAGATCTTTCAGATTTCATCAAATCTGGGACAACATAATTAAAATTTATCCTACGTTATTTTAGATCTAATGTCTGTTAGATCTAATTTTATTATCTGATATTTAAAATCTAAAATTAAATCTAAAAGTATGAGAAATATAGACATACCTCAAGGGTAATCTGATTACCCTATAGATGATCGCAGCAATGCCCGAGGTTCAAAATAGCCACGCAAGCGCCTGGCCTCTACCAGTATCCACTCGAGCAGGATCTGGATCATCTTCTCTTCGCAAATCTATGCTTCAAAAATTAGATCTCTATCTGATTTGGAAGTACTTCAGAACTTTTTCTGAAGTTGGAGCAGCAGCCTGTCGAAGATGTCCTGCAGCCTTCCTGTTCCAGGCATCACCATGCCTTTTCCTTGCACCAGATGAATGTCCAACTCCTTGGACATGAAGAGGGGAGATAGGAGAGCAGGGAGGACATGGAGAAGAGAGGAGGGGGTGGCAGATATTGAGCTTTTTTCATAAAATAACTTCTACCTCGAAACCCTAGGCGCAACAGGGTTTATATAGACCCTGTATGCTACGCAGTGCCACATCATTCAACCAATCAAAAAATTCTAATAAATTCTGAAAAAATTTTGATTGATGGAGTGATATCATCTAATCACATCAGATAAGAACCCCATCTTATCTCCAAAAGATGGCGCCAATATTGGATAAGTACAAATAGAGGTGGCACCCAAGAGTTTAAATTGATCAAGACT
>KE504709.1:178195-189024 GCA_000441515.1 Elaeis oleifera | reverse complement strand
GTTCGTCACCAAGACAAGCCTGGCAAGCGTCGTCTTGCCGATTCCTCCTGCTCCGACTATCGAACAACGGCAAGTCCATCTTTCCACCCGAGGTCAACAACTGAACAATCTCTTCTTCTTATCATCGATGGCATGGATTAGGGGCTCACCTTGGAGAGAGCCCGCCACCGGAGGGAGGCGTTCTTCCCTATCCTGGGCCCTCCTCTTGGACTCGCCCTTCCTGAGATGGAGAGTTTTCCGGTCCTCGTCGATGGCTCTGTACTTCTCCCCGATCTCCGCGATCTTTCGTGAAATCTTCCAGCTCAGGAGCCAAACCGGGTTCACAGATACGGAGTGCCAGGGCCGCTTTCTCTTCCGAGAGCGGCCTCCGTCGCCGGCGCCGGCCGCGGAAGCTTGGAGCTCGGAGACGTGGACCCGGGTCTGGAACTCGTCGAAGAGGTCCTTGGCGTCGAAGGCGATGTCTTTGAGCTCGGAGAGCCAGAGGCGGACGTTGCCGTCCTCGATGAAGCGGGTCTCCTCGGCGTCCTTGAGGAGGGCGCGGATGCGGTCGACGGTTTGCCG
Source organism: Elaeis oleifera (assembly GCA_000441515.1). Classification (NCBI taxonomy): domain Eukaryota; kingdom Viridiplantae; phylum Streptophyta; class Magnoliopsida; order Arecales; family Arecaceae; genus Elaeis; species Elaeis oleifera. The sequence continues at coordinate 188,463 of KE504709.1, read as the reverse complement.
AGCTTTTCGAGGTCGGCCTCGACGTTTAGAAGCCGGGAGAGAGAGGAGGAAGCCCAGGAGAGGCCGTCGGAGCCGACGTCGACAAGCTTCTCGGCGAGGGGGCGACGAAGTTCGACAGCGATAGGAGCTCCCGCATTAGCGTCCGGAGAGCCATGGGCGTCGCAGTCCCCGGCCGGAGGAGGAGAGCCGCCGAAAGGTTGACTCTGTCTTTGTGTCCGTTGACTTGGGGACGACCACCGACAGTCCTTGAAGCTTGGGACTGTCCCAAGTAGGGCTCATCTATTTTGTACTGGATTATCTAAGCTTTGGGCCTGAGTTGTAAACTTCCGGCCGCCGAAGACTGAGTCGGAGTTGGGGTCCACAATATGGATTCTCCTGGTGCATGCGAAATCCAAGCAATTGCTCCTGATGCTTCCGTCCTCCTTCCGTGATTTAGCCATCTGATGTCCCTCACGTTATATGGGTAGATTGCACGAGAAAAGTTTGTGGAATACGCCTGCTCTTGACTGAGCAAATGAAAGTTGATTCATTTATTTTTTATCGATTTTGTTGTAGGGGGAATCTACCATCCAAACCGACTTTTCCCTTGCCGGATTATGATCAAATACTGGTTTTGGATATCTCACCTATGACTTGAAAGATAGACAAAAGACTCCTTCGGACGTCGGAAAGAGAAGATCAGAAAATCAAATTGAAATAATTGTATATCATCATTTCTTTTTGACCCCTAGATCAGAAGATCCAAGGTCAAGGCTACACTGATGATAGGAAATGAGGTCCAAAGTCCACATATCGTTAGATAATCCAACAGAATTTCCTAAAATCTCAGGCAATTTTCTCAAATCACGGGCACGTGAGTTAATGTCATGCAATTAACGTTCATAACTCACTATCCATGATTCTTAGGATTATGAGCAATGATTCTCCGCTTCCATTAACGAACTTAAAGTAACACTCAACTACCCACCCTATAGAAAGGGGGGCACAGAAGACTCTCAGATAAGTTATTGTGGAAGAGAATAAATCTACACTCTTACTCCCATACTTTTTTTCTACTGTTTTCAAGCTTCGACTGACTTAGATATCGAAAGATCCTCTAAAGGAGAATCTCTAATAAGAGTAGACTTCTTTTAGAAGTTCTTCAAGGAGTTCTAGTTCTTGGATTGAGACCAACAACTACTGTACATCTCAGGATCGGAAAGTTGCAATAATAGTTTGATGCTAGAAAAGGGCTGAAAGCCCATTTGAAGAGAAAGGGAACATGGCGAAAATAAGACTATACAATAATTCCGCCACCTTAGGCCAGCAATCATCCCACCAAGCCAAGGTGGCGCTGCCTGATTGTCCGCTGCTACGCAACCTCCCATACTAGCAGACCCATAATGATTTGATGCCTTTGTCCAATCGGTCTAGATATTAACCAATGTCTTGTAGCAGCTCCAACAGGCAACGAAAAGGCAGTAGCCTCAGAAGCTTATGCCTTAGGTGGCTCCTTCTCGATATAGCCACTGGCTTCACCCTAGGAGCTTGGAGCCAGCCCCTCAGAGAACCCACCGCTCTGTGCCTACAGTCCGACACTTTATCCCATCAAAGCTTGGGGAGGAGGACTGACATCGGCGGTTTCCTATCTCCTCTTGCAGAGATAACTCTGGGTTAGTCCCTATTGGGAGAAAATTCGTACAGACCGAAATGCAAAGAAGCCCAAGGCCCAAAATAGCCGGGCCCAATTTTTGGAAAGACGAGGCCATGGCCTACTCATGACCAGCCCCCATTTGAGTCAAGCTACCTCGCATCGCCTAAGCGGAGGCCGATGCCGAGGGTTCATCGGCATAACCTAATGAATCTTATTCGGACTCATCAGCAGTCCTTTGGTGGTCTACCCATTAGTGCTAGCGTCCAGAGATACCTACAAACGACACAGACTAACTGGGCATCTACCCGTAGCTAGCAATTTTCGATCGAATAAGCATCGACAGTAGATAAGCCTCATGCTTAGCGATCAACCTGGCTCTCGACCGAGGGCCCTCTTCTCAAGAAGCCAGTCACAACTTTTGACTCTACCTCGGACCCACTCATGGCTTGCCCAATGGCCCTCTCGATGGCTGCTGACACCCCTTCACCTACTGGTCGTAGCTAATAATCCCCCTTGAAGGTTGCTAACAAGGCCTCAGGTCGGCCTAGTCGACTCGAGTGCGCCGACCACCTGGATCATCCTAGCAACCGGATAAAATATTCTAACAAACTTTCAGAGTGTGGCCACGCAACGTAACTGACACCCATGACTAATAACCTGGTTAGTGGGCAGACAGTAGGCTTTCGAAAATAGCCATGTGGCATAGCTGTTACCAATGACTGACAATCTGGTAAGTGGACAGATGGTAGGCAGCCTACCCTGACAGCCTACAAGCTCAGGTCTAACAACCTTCGGATTTCATCTATAAGAAGATGCAAAAAAGAAGACCCCAAGATAAGCCATCACTCTGCCTCTCATGCTCCTTCTGTTGAATGAAATACTGACTTGAATGTCAGAAGGTCCCCGTCGAAACCACCTTCGGTCGGAGCTTCTCTTACAGGTCTCATCCCCTAGGAGATCGATCTCGACCGTCCACTTCAACTCCTTCAGTGCCGGCTGATATCCCGCATCAACAGATTGATACTAGAGGAAGGATTGTCCCAACTTGGAGGAACATAGATCGAGGTAGAGCATCCATGGCTCCCAGAAGAACATCATCCCATCGCACCAATACCACCGTACAGTCAGAAGAGAGCCGGGTTACCATGTGGCTTCATCGGTGGCTGAAGGAGACCCTCCACCTTCACAATCGATGATGGTAACGACGGAGTAGTTCAACCTACTTTCTAGCAGGTGCAAACCCTGACGGCTGCCATCTAGTCGATACAGGGTGCCTCCACATCCCTATCAGTGGCACCGTTGCCCCATCAGGCCGCTCCAGTTCCACCATCCGTAGCTCTGCAATCAAAGTTGGCACCATAGGAGGTGGCCCCATTACCTGATCAACCATGGATCGCTCTTTAAAGTCTTGGGAGGAGGCAGACTCACCAGAGCCAACCCAAGAGTCCCGAACCAAGGCGGCGTCGATCTCAAAATCCCTGATTGGAGCATGACTCCACCCCAATCAGCAATCTCTCTAATAGTCAGGAGCCTATATGGCTCGAGACACCTACGTCAAGTGGTGTTTCTGAGACTTGGACCGATGGATCGAGGCAATCTGCCACCAGAAGCCGACACCATTTGATGGGTTCAGTAATGACCCACCTTTCGACCCTCGGATCTACAGGAGCTTCCACCTCATCACTTCAAGATTCCTCAGCTAGAGAGTTACGATGGGATGGTAGATCCTGTCGATCATCTAAAAGTTTCAAGGCGATGATGCTCCTTCATAGGGTGATTGACATGATCCTATGCCGAGCCTTCCCCTCCATCCTAAAGGACGCAGCTAGGCACTAGTATTCTGGTTTGAAGCCGGCTTCGATCCACTCCTTCAAGCAACTAAGCCGATCTTCTGTCAGTCATTTTGTTAGTAGCCGACGGTAGTAGAAGCGATCGGACTACCTGCACACTATTAAGCAAAAGGAGGGGAGACCATCCGATCGTTTGTCAGCCACTTTAATGCAGTTGTGCTCGAGATTCACGATCTGGATCAGTCGGTCACGATATCCATGATGATGAGCGGATTGCAGAAGAACGACTTGAAAAAATATTGATAAAATTTAACCCAGAACTTCCCGATATGCTGGCTAGGGTGGAGAAGTATGCCTATATGGAGGAGGCCTTCATGGAGGATGAGGTCCCGCCAGTTCCACTATGGAGGAAGGAAAGAAGATGCTGACCAAGGAACCTTCGCCTGCGAGGGAGGAGAAGATGTGCCAGCGCTCAAGGTCACCCCTCACCATCAAAAAAATGGGGCCCCATGTAACATGCGGCAGGGAAGTCCTCAGAGGAAGAATCGATGTGCCCTATCACCATCGAGAAAATGCAATAATATACCCCGCTAAACGCACCAAGAACTTAGGTGCTTATGGAGATCGAAAGGTAGCTTCTAGAGGTAAAGAGGCTGCAAACGTATCCAACTCAGAGGGATCCAAACAAGTATTATCTGTATCATCAGGATCACGGCTACGATATGGAGGACTATGCTTTGAGATGAAATCAAGGATCTTATCAGACATGGCCGCCTTGACCAATTTATCCGAAGTCAGAGGGAGCAGCAGGAGGATCGACAGAGATCGCCCAACCAACAGGACCACCACCATGAGCTGAACAGGAGAAGGATCGACTCCCAATCGGCATCATCAATACCATCGCTGGGGGCAAAGCAGCAGTAGGATCGGTAGAGAAGGGGAAGCAGTGAAGAGGCGGCAAGCTGAAGAATTTATAACCTTCACCAAGGAGGATGTCCAAAGAGTTCAGTTCCCACACAATGATGTGGTGGTTGTAATCCTAAATATTGAAAACTATGATGTATGCCACATCTTGATAGATAATAGAAGTTTTGCCGACATTATATTTTACGATGCTTTTGCAAAAATGGGATTGTCTGCTGACCGGCTGGGAAGAATAGACTCCACTCGTCGGATTCACTGGAGATGCCATTCCAGCGGAAGGGGTTATCACCTTACCAGTGAAGGCTGGCTGCTTCCCACTTCAATCTGCTGCCCAAGTCGACTTCTTGGTCGTCCGAGCACCTTCGCATATAATGCGATCCTCGAACGATCAGGCCTTAACGCACTCTGAGCTGTCATGTCCACCTACCACTTGAAGATGAAATTTTGTGTCTGGGGGAGTCGGAGAAGTCTGTGGATACCAACACTTGGCATGCTATTGCTACAACATCACCCTCCAAGGAGGCAAGCTAGCCAAGTCTTACCCCATCGAAGGACTGGACACTCACGATGAGTTAGCTGAAGAGCGTGGGACACCGATTGAGAAACTCATATCCATCCCCTTGGCAGAAAAAAATTCAGAGCACACCATCCAAATCAGATCGAGTCTGGATTAGGTAATGAAAGATCAGCTAACCTGCTTTTTATAGGAGAATGCGGATGTTTTTGCCTGGACATCTATCGATATGCCAGGCATTAATCCATCGATGATGGTGCATTGGCTAAATGTGAACTCACGGCACTGCCCAGTTAAGTAGAAGAAGTAGAGTTTTGCGTCTGAGTGATAGAGGGCGATAGCTGAGGAGGTGGACAAGCTACTACAAGTGGGCTTCATCAATGAGATAACCTACCCTGAGTGGATCACGAACGTGGTCATAGTGAAGAAGGTGAATGGAAAGTGGCACGTCTGTATTGACTTCGTCAATTTGAATAAAGCCTGTCCAAAAGACAGCTACCCTTTACCGAGGATTGATCAGCTAGTTGATGTCATATCGGATCATGAGCTCCTCACTTTTATGGATGTCTTTTCTAGTTACAATCAAATTCAGATGGTACCTGAAGATGAGGAAAAATAGCTTTTATTACTGACAAAGATCTTTTCTGTTACAGAGTTATGTCCTTTGGCCTGAAAAAATTAGGTGCAACCTATCAGTACCTTGTGAATAAAGTCTTCAAATATCAGATCGAGTAAAATATGAAAGTATATATAGATGATATGCTCGTAAAAAGTAATTCCACAAGAACCCATATTGAAGATCTCAAAGAAGCCTTCACCATCCTTCAGAGGTACCAGATGAAGCTAAACCCAATGAAGTACGTCTTCGAAGTGACTTCCGATAAGTTCCTCGGCTTCATGATCTCCAACCGAGAAATCGAGGCCAATCCAGAAAAAATTAAAGCCGTCCAAGAGATGGCCCCTCCGAGGACAATCAAAGAGGTGCAGCACCTCACGGGGAGGATTGCCTTCCTGAATTGGTTCATGTCAAAGTCAGCCGAACGTTGCCTTCCCTTCTTTCAGACTTTGAGGCAGCCGAAGAACTTCCAATGATGAATGCTAGAAAGCCTTCGTTGACTTAAAGAACTACCTCAGTTTTGCTCCACTTCTTGGCAAACCTGACCCAGATAAAGAGCTATTCTGTACTTATCTATCTCTCCTACAGTGATGGGTGCAGTATTGGTCCAAGAGTGGGATAGGATCTAGAAGTCGACCTATTACATCAGTTGGACCTTGAGAGATGTGGAGACCCGATATTCGAAGCTCGAAAAGTTGGCCTACACCCTCCTTATTACTGCTCGAAAGCTCCACCCATACTTCAAGCTCATTAATTATTCTCCTGATAGACCAACCAATAAAAAGCATCCTTCATCGGCTAGATACATCAGGACGAATTGTGAAGTGGGTGATAGAGCTCTCTGAATTAGATATTCAGTACTATCCACGATCGTCAATCAAGGCTCAGATTTTAGCCAACTTCGTGACAAAATGCACCATTCCAGATGAGCTGGCAGAACCCAAGGAAGTCGAATCCCAGGAATAGGCTCACAAAGACCCACCCAAAGCTAGTTCAGATGCTTGGGAGCTGCATATGGATGGATCGTCCAACTCTGCGGGATCGAGGGCAGGGCTGGTCTTTTCAGGCCTAAATGGGACTGTCATCGAGTATGCCCTTCATTTCAAATTTTCGACAACGAATAATGAGATAGAGTATGAAGCTTTAGCGGCCGGCCTCAGAATTACCAAGGAGTTGGGGATACAAGATCTAAAGTCCCGCAGCGACTCCCAACTAATCGTTGGGTACATCAAGGCCATTATGAGGCCCATAGTGAGAATATGATGAAGTACCTCCAGAAGATCAAAGATCTAGTGTCCAAGTTTGAGAGCTTTGAAATTCAATAAATATCCAGATCAAAAAACTCTCACACTGACCTATTGTCTAAACTGGCCACATCGGTGCCATCTGAACTGCCATGAAGAACTTTCTTCAAGATACTAAGCAAACCATGCACAAAGAACTAGCGACAGTAATGCAAGTGGATAAAGTGCCCTATTGGATGGACCCCCTAATCACCTATCTCAGAGATGGGACTTTGCCAATAGATCGAAAGGAAGCTCGAAAAATAAGATACCAATCGCTCCGATATCTTCTTCACGAGGGAAAGCTATATAAAGATCATTCTCTCTACCACTCCTCAAGTATCTGCGATCAATAGAAGCTGAATACGCTCTAAGGAAGGTACATGAAGGTGCATGCAGAAGTCATGTTAGAAAGAGGATGTTGGCCTACAAACTCCTTCGACAAAGCTATTACTAGCCGACCATGCACCAGGATGCCCAGAGTTTAGTTGCATGGTGTGATCGATGTCAGCAACATTCAAACATACAGCACCTGCCTACTGTGCCGATAACCCCTATTTGTGTGCCCTAGCCATTCACGTAGTGGAGGATGGATATCCTCGATCCTTTTCCTCCAGCATCAGATCAGCAAAAGTTTTTGCTCGTTATCATGTATTACTCACCAAATGGATGGAAGCAAACTGTTGGCCCACATTACTGAAGCAAAAATGGTGGACTTTGTCTGAAAGAGCATAATATGCCGGTTTAGACTTCTCCAAGTATTAATAACCTATAATGGGTGATAATTCATTGGATCCAGGCTAGAATGGCTTTGTGAGGAACATAAAATTTCACATCATCTTACCTCCATGGCCCACCCTCAGGCGAATGAAGAAGCGGAGGTGACAAACCAAACCATCCTGCACGGCCTGAAGTGGAGATTGGACAGAGCCAAAAGGGTTTAGGCCTATGAACTTTACCATGTGCTTTGGACATATCAAACGATGTCGAGGACTCCGATGAGGGAAACCCCCTTTAGCCTCGCCTTCAGAGTTGAAGCGGTAGTCCTTATTGAAATCAGAACCCGTTAGCACGAGTCGAGAATTATGATGGGTAGACCAATGCAGAATGCTACGCACGAATTTGAATTTGCTGAAAGAAGTTTGGAAAAGAGCTCGCATCAGAATGACTGTGTATCGGCACTGGGTGGCTAGAAATTATAACTCCAAAGTCAGGGGTAAATACTTCAGGGTCGGTGACCTGATCCTTCGTAGAGTAGAAATTTTCAACTAGACGAGTGAGGCAAGCTAGCACCAAACTAGGAAGGTCTCTACCAGATAGATGAAATTGTCAAGCCGGGGACCTATCGGCTGAAGCAGCTAGATAGAAACCTACTTTTCCGACCATGATACTCGAAGAACCTCTAAATGTATTGTCAGTAATGTACCACACCATATCTCTCAATAAAGTATTTTTATCCCTCAAATTATTTTCATGCCTACTTGTCAACTTGTAGCCTCGACAAATACGATCTTTGATCAGTCTGACCTTTGATTGGTCCAACATAGGAGTCTTTGATCAGCTTTTAGATAACACGGTCTTTGATCGGTCGAATATAAAAGGAGCCTTTGATCGACTTTTAGATAATACGATCTTTGATCGATCTGATTTTGATCGGTCCAATGTAAAAGAGCCTTTGATCGACTTTTAGATAATACGGTCTTTGATCGGTCTAATATAGAAGGAGCCTTTGATCAACTTTTAGACAACACGATCTTTGATCGATCTGACCTTTGATCGGTCCAACATAGAATGAGTCTTTGATCAATTTTTAGACAACACGATCATTGATCGACCCAACGTAGAAGGAGCCTTTGATCAATTTTTAAACAACACAGCCTTTGATCGGTCTGATCTTTGATCGGCCCAATGTAGAAGTAGTTTTTGATCGACTTTTAGACAATATGACCTTTGATCGATCTGGCTTTTGATCGTTCCAACATAGAAGGAGCCTTTGATTGGCTTTTAGATAATACAGCCTTTGATCGGCCTGATTTTTGATTGATCCAACGTAGAAGGAGCCTTTGATCGACTTTTAGACAATACGACCTTTGATCAGCCTAACATAGAAGGAGCCTTTGATCAGCTTTTAGATAACACGGCCTTCGATTGGCCCAATATAGGAGCCCTTGATAGGCTTTACATGGTTTGATGACCTTTGATTGACCAGGAATGCTAATTCCATACACACATATGAAGACAAGCAGCGACAGAATTTAAACTCGCTTTTCGATTAAAGGTGAAATTTTCTACAAAGATGATGCATCAGGCGTTACATCAAAAAATGATAAATAAAAGTACATAGTGAAGATCGAAGTTACCCTATGCCCCATTCGAAGAAAACCTCCTATGGAAAATCAAAGTTTAGGTGCACCAACACCTCCCCCATGCGGACGTTGCAGTTCCTGAAGCGACGGGGATGCCAAGGAGTTCGACTCAGAGTCTAGCCCACTGTGACTCATCGACTGTCGAGCTAAGGTCGGAAGGCCCTTTCCCACCTTGACCTCAGTGTCTCGGGTCTTAGGCTTTGGTCTTGGAAGAAACCACAACCCTAAACCTCAAGGGAAACCCTCCACTACCTACCAAACGAGTTTCCCATGCTCCTCTATCGGATGCCTTTGACTACCCACTGCCTCCACCGTGGGAAGGATGCGAGAGGTGGGCCGATCATCTAGATGGAGGAGGGGGTGGAGAAAGAGGTGCTCTCACGCCCAACGATCGGTGGCCGCCACCGCCCTCGTTCCGCCCCAAAATGGGAGCCCGACCCAACTGGGAGGCAGGTGGGGTGCCAGCAGTGACAGATGAAGGCCGCATTCGATTTGCTTCAGTAGGCCACTGAGGGCCCCATGAGGGAGGTCCTCTAGCAAGGAGCAACCGCACATCCCCATGGCCATCCTTCTTGAAAGCATAAGCTCCATAGATACCCCACCAGAGACTGTCATTGAAGCCAGGCCCACTCTGGGCATGGCACCGGGGTAGTCTTTAAAGGCCGCAAGTCCGCACTCCCGTCGATCAGGATGGTCATTTCCAATAACTCCCATGCCAACCTAGAGCTTGCAAGATAGCTCTGCTCTCTCAAGTGACCGTCGGTGGCCCTGATCAAGAATAGGGGTTCCTCCCCCGTGAAGAAGCCAGTCCACCACGCCATGACAAGTGGAAGAAAACTTCTATCTTGAGGTGAAGGGAGGTAGGGGTCCCCTTATAAAAGAAAGCACCCACAACTACCTCCATTGAACCATGCTACGTGTCGATTGGAGGTTAGTCACGGGCATCACCTCTACTGGTGAATATTTAATTTCGACGTAAAGGATACAATTGTACTGCTTCACTCCCCCTTCTTTTGCTTGAGTTTTGGGGTGACATGCATTTAATGCGAGCGTAGAGACGTAGGCATGCTCTAGAAATGATGCACACATCTCACGAGGGCACCGCCTCTTCACATTCTTGATCGACTCATGCAGAACTACTT
>KE504709.1:152317-178175 GCA_000441515.1 Elaeis oleifera | reverse complement strand
CATATCAAATGTCGGTCATATCAGACCGTGTAACCAGAAGCCATGTCCTAAATGGTCGGTTGCCCATAATCCTGTTTGGTCAGCTTGGCCCTCTGTCAGCTAAGTTAGAAAGAAATAAAATGGTTTCGATCAGACAGCCTTTGATTGGCCCGATTTGTAGGGATGATTTTTGATCGGCCTGATTTTCGACCCCACGTGGAAGAAATTTTGCTCGACTTCAAGTGAAAGGCCTATAGATCAATCTTGACTGATCAGAAATGTAAATTCTAACATAATACACAATGAAGATAAACTTACCTTTTATTCCAAATGATGTTTTTTAGTAAAAAAAAGAAAGAAGGGATTGAAATAAACACGGGAACAGGTAAGTGAAAAAGAGCGGCCAAAGAAAACCCATCTGGATGGAAGGAGAAAACTTGGGGAGACAACCAGAGGCGACGAGGATGGCCCCTAGATAGCCCCTTGGAGATATCACAGTGAGAAAAAATCCGAGTGGAATGAACCAGGTGCTGTGATGGGCCAAGGGAGAAGAAGAGCCAGAAGAAAAGGGAGACTTGAAAGACTGCCAGAAAGCATGATAGGGAACGAAAGTAGTGCGGTTTTACAGTCGAAAAAGGATGGCTCCAGAAGATCATGAATCACCACCATCGAATGAGTAGTCCACATGTGGCATCTTTCCATCGATCGGCTCCCACCGTCAGTCATCCTGATTGATGCACCATGCCAAAAAAAGGTACCCATCAAAATTTAAATCAAGGCCCTACATTTCAGTTATGATTACCTGCCCAGACCCCTTCACATCCACCCCAAAATTGCACGCATGCACTTCTTCATCTTGGACCTTTCACATCTTTGGCGCTATGGGTCAATAATACTCCCTTCGTCCGACCAAAGCTCGGACTCGGGAGTAGGGGGCATGTGTTGGAGGAAAATTTGTACAGATCAAAAATAAGAAGAAGTCTAGGTCCAAAATAGCCAGAACCAATTTCTAGAAAGGTGAGGCTATGGCCTACTCATGACCGACCCCCATTTGAGTCAACTACGACTGACCTTCGGCTCGCATTGCCTAAGCGGAGGCCGATGCCGAGGGTTCGTCGGCCTAACCTAATGAATCTTATTCGGACTCATTAGCAGCCCTTTGGTGGTCTATCCGTTAGTGCCAGCATCCAGAGCTACCTGCAAATGACATAGATTGACTAGGCATCTACTCGTAGCCAGTAATTTCGATCGAACAAGCATCAATAGCAGATAAGCCTCATGCTTAGCGATCAATCTGGCTCTCGATCGAGGGCTCTCTTCTCAAGAATCTAGTCACAACATTCGACCTTACCTCAGACCCACTCACGGCTTGCCCAATGGCCCTCTCGATGGCTGTGGATGCTCCTTCACCTACTGGTCGTAGCTAATAATCCCCTCCAAAGGTCAATGACAAGGCCTCAGGTCGACCTAGTCGACTGAAGTGCACTGACCACCTAGATCATCCTAGCAATCGGATAAAATATCCTAACAAACTTTTAGAGTGCAGCCACGCAGTGTAACTGACACTCACGACTAACAATCTAATCAGTGGGTGGATAGTAGGCTTCTGAAAAATGATCATGTGGTGTAGGTGACACCCACAACTAACAACCTGATAAGTAGATAGACGACAGGCACCCTACCCTGATAGCCTACAGGCTCAGGCCTAATAACCTCCAGATTCTGTCTATATGAAGATGCAAAAAGGAGACCCAAGGTAAGCCATCACTCTGCCTCTCACACTCCTCCTTCTGTTGAACGAGATACTGACTTGAGTGTCGAAGGGTCCTCACCGAAGCTACCTCTGATCGGAGCTTCTCTTACAGGCTTCATCATCGGGAGATCGATCTCGACTGTCCACTCCAGCTCCTTCGATGTTGGCCGATATCCCGCACCAACATTCCCCATAACCTGAAAAATCTCATCGAGAGGATCATCTCGAATAAAAAATTTTGAAGATTGAACATCGCCTTAGAGAAGTACATAGTGGGAGCCAAAGAAACGATGACGGCCTCAGCTTCAACTTACGCCGCCTCTTCTCCTATACCATATTGAAGGAATTGATTTTGAGTTGGTTCAAGATGCCTCAGACAAATTTTGAGTCAGTCCAAGATGCCTCAGATAGAGCCGTATGATGGCTCTTTGGATCTCTTCGACCATCTGCAAGGCTACAAGGCCCTCATGATACTTTAGGATGCTTTGGACACCTTCCTCTGCATCGCCTTCCTAGCAACCCTCAATAAATCAGAATGGATATGGTATTTCGAACTCCAACCAGAGTCCATCCATTCATTTGAATAGCTCAGGAGATAATTCATTGCCCACTTTGGTGATAACTAAGCTTAGCCGAAGAACACTGACAACCTCTTCTCGATCCAACAAGAAGATGATGAATCACTGTGCAACTATATGGCACACTTTAATGAGGCTATGCTCGAAATGTGCAACTTCGACAAGTCGATGGCAATGCTAGTACTCGAGGATTGCAGAATGAGCACCTTATCTTTTTCTTGATAAGACATTTTTCAAGGGATTACGCCAACCTCCTAGCTCGAGCTTGGAAGTACGTATAGGCAGAAGAAGCTCGTGCCACACAAAAACAAGCTGAGGGAGGAAACCCCTAATAAGAAGTGAGGTTAGGAGGAACCTCACATAACTTAGGTTGAAGGAGAGTCCTCTCAACCACCGAAGAGCTCCAGATTGAGGAGCACACCTCGATAATTTAATAACTACACTCCTTTGTCTGCTCCTCGAGCCCATATCCTAATAAAAATTAAGGACTAAGGATATGTTCGTCGATCTCAACCGATGAAGGTCCCATTAATAAGGAGTAAGAGGAAGTACCATCATTTCTATCATGATCATAGTCATGACATCAAGGATTGCCTCCAGTTGAAAGATGAGATTGAAGCCCTAATTTGGAGAGGCTATCTGGGCAAGCATGTTTGGAAGCATCAAAACCACACAATCTAAGAGCCACCTTGGCACCAACCCAACAAGGAGAATAATGGTAACTGACCCATGGCTGGTGTCATCAAGATGATCTCAGACTTCACTGATGGCAGAGGGTAGAGGACCAAGCTGAAGGCATGAAGAGATAGTACACTAAGGATATTGTTTCTTTTTTATGATGATCTTTGAAGAGTTCAAACTCCTCATGATGATGCTGTCATTGTGTCAATAACAATAGCAAATTATAATAGTAAAAAATTAATTGATATTGGAAGCTTGATAGATGTGTTATTTATAATGTTTTCCAATGAATGAGATGGCCTACTAACTATTTAAGGAAGGTCAATACTCTCATGTGAATTCTTAGGAGACTCCATAGCAGTAGAAGGGGAGATCACCCTACCAATAACCACTAGACAAGAGCCTCAGAGCAAGACCATACAGCTTACATTCCTTGTAGTCTGGGTGCCCACCAACTACAACACAGATTCTTGGATGGCTTAGATTGAATGTCTTGTGAGTGATAGTTTCCATATATCATTTACTAGTGAGATTCCCGACTAGGAATGGGGTTGGAAAAGTCCGAGGAGATCAAATGCTCGCTCGATAATGCTTCCTGATGACTATAAAGAAAAAATGATTGGTGGAGACTCCATCGATTGAAACCATAGGAAAGAATCGAAGGAAGTCTAAGGGGAGCCAACCGACCAACTTGTCACAGTACCATTCGAAGATGATCCGAGTAAAATAATATAGGTGGAGCACAGCTGATGCCAGACTTTCGAGATCGATTGATGACATTTTTATAGGCCAATGAAGATATCTTCATCTGGTCGGCATCAGACATGCCAGGTATACCTTCTGACTTTATTATTCATATGTTGAATGTGGACCCAAATCACCATCTGATTTAATAGAAATAGAGGAGCTTTATCCCAGAGCGATAACAAACAATTGAGGAAGAAGTCAACAAACTCCTGCAGTCGGATTTATTCGAGAAGCCCACTATCTAGAGTGGCTTGATAATGTCATCATAATCAAGAAAGCAAATGACAAGTGGATGATTTATATCGACTACACTAACCTCAATAAAGCATGTCTGAAGGATAGTTTTCTCTTCGACGATCGACAAGCTTGTAGATGCCACCTCAGGATATTAGCTATTAAGCTTTATGGATGCCTTTCCAGGCTATAATCAAATTCAAATGGCTCCTGAGGATGAGAAGAAGATTATATTTATAACTGACAAAGATTTATATTATTATAAATAATATTTTTGGATTGAAAATATAGAAGCTACATATTAGTGCCTTATCAACAAAGTATTCAAACATCAGATCGGTTGCAACATGAAGGTTTATGTCAACAACATGTTGGTCAAAAGTACTAAGACAGATCAGCACAAAACTGACTTCAAGAAAGCATTTCATGAGCTAAGACAGAACCAGATGAAGCTCAACCCCAACAAGTTGCCTTTGGCATGATTTCGGACAAATTTTTAGGGTTCATGGTGACTCAACATGGAATCAAAGTGAACATGGAGAAAATCTGAACATCATTGGAGATGAAGCACCTAAGTACTGAGAAGGACATGTAATGATTGGCAAGTTGCATGGCTACCCTCAGCCGATTTATTTCAAGGTCAATCGAGAAGTGTCTCCCATTCTTCAAAGTCCTTAGGCAAATGGAGGACTTCAAGTGGTCGAATGAATACTAAACTACATTTGAGGAGTTCAAGCGATACCTCAGATCACTCCCGTTGCTCTCCTAATTATCAATGGCAAGTGAGGAGTTATATCTATACTTATTTGTCTTATCTATTGTCGTCAGTTCAGTACTCATTTAAGAAAATACAAGAAACTAAAGGCCAATCTACTATACCAGCAAGATCCTTTAAGATGTCGAAATAAGATACTTGGGAACCCAAAAGATGGTTTATATGCTCATTACCTCTATGTGATAGTTTTGACCATACTTCTAAGCCCACAGAGTGGTTGTCTTGACAGACCAGCCCATAAAAGCAATTTTTCAAAGGCTAGACACCTCCAGATGAATGACAAATAGGCAATCGAGCTTAGAGAGTTCGATATCAGTTATCATCCCCGACCTGTGATGAACGCTTAGGTCCTAGCTGACTTCATCATAGAATGCACTATTCTCGATGAGGAATCAACTTTGGCATTACCCGAGAAGATAGAAATACCTCAATGGATACGACATATGGATGGAGCTTCAAACTCACAAGGATGCAGAGCCAAACTTATTCTTGCAAGCTTAAAAGGAGTCGTGACCGAGTATGCTCTTCGGTTCAACTTCGACACCTTCAACAATGAAACCAAATATGAAGTACTGATTGTTGGCCTCGACATGGCCAAAGAGCTTGGGATAAAGTAACTCAAAGTCTTCACTAACTCAAAACTCGTCGTTGGACAGATTTGGGGAGAATATAAGGCCCTAGATCCAATAATGGCTTGGTACTTGCAGAAGCTCAAAGAACTCTCAATGGATTTTCATATTCTAGAGATACAACAGATACTTAGATTAGAGAATGCCCGAGTGGATGCACTATGTCATCTTGTCACCTTGGGATACTCCAACCTCAATAGATGGGTCTTCATCGAGCATCTACAGAAACCAAGTGTTAAAGAAGAACCGACTGTCCTACAAGTCGGACATGAGTTAAGTTGGATGGATCCTCTCAACAGCTATATCCTCGATGGTAATTTATCAGCCAACCCTATCAAAGCTTGAAAGATTAAATGCCAAGCCTCTTGGTATGTCTATCTAAAAGGGAGACTTTATAAGAATCATTCTCACTATCCTTATTTGGTGCCTGTGGCCAACCAAGGTGGATTATGTGCTTCTAGAGGTCCATGAAGGGACCTACGACAATCACTTGGGGGACAAGTCATTGGCTTACAAGGTGATTCAATAAGGATACTATTGGCCAACCATGTTATAGGATGTAGCCAATCTTGTCAAAAAGTATGAATAATGCTAGAAATATGCCAATATCCAATGGAGGCTAGCAATCGAGCTTGCATCGATTATTGCTCCATGGCCTTTTGTCATATGAAGAATTGACATCCTCAGACCATTCCCACAAGCAATTGGTCAAAGAAAGTTTTTGATTATCGTGATTGATTATTTCACTAAGTGGGTTGAAGCCAAGCCTCTAGCTTAGATTATAGAGAAGAAGATTCGAAACTTCATCTGAAAGTCCATTATATACCGATTTAGACTACCACGAGCCATCATCAATGATAATAGGTGATAGTTTAATAATCCGAAGTTTAGATAGTTCTACTCGAAACTTTACATCGACTATAAGCTCACTTAAGTAGGCTACCTGCAGTCTAACGAAGAAGTCAAGATGACAAATCGCATGATCCTACAAGGATTAAAATTGAGGCTTGATCAAACCAAAGGGCTTTGGGTCTAGGAGCTCTATAGTGTGCTTTGGGCTTATCAAAGTACCCTTGGATTGCTATGGGAAGACATCCTTCAACCTTGCCTTTGGTGCTGAAGCAATCATCCCGTTGAGATCGAAATGTCAACAACCAAGGTGGAGCACTATGATGGGCAGGAGAATTTGGGTCGACTTCGATCAAGCTTGGACTTGCTAGAAGAAACTAAAGAATAAGCTCAAATCAAGATGGCTTCATACCAACAATGGATAGCCTACTACTACAATACATAAGTCAAATTGAAAATACTTTGATCAGATGACCTCATCATTCTTTGAGCCGAGGTGTCCAAACCTATAGAATTGGGCAAACTAATCTCGAGTTGGACAAAATCATTGATCAACAGACCAGGGGCTTATAAAATTAAAGGCCTTGATTGTATCCTCGGATGTGGAATGTCAAGAACTTAAGAATGTATTATCACTAAGTTGTATATATATTCCTAAATCAATAAAGCTATTTCCTCAAGTTTTTGTATAGGTTCATTATTAAAGTGACTAAGTAAAAGTTGAATAAAGTCGGCAATAGCCAACCATTAATGAAATCATTGGGAGAAACTGAAGACATCTAAAGCATAATCTCAAGACAACTAAGCCAAGCCTTGGTCCTTGGAAAAAGATGGTCAGAGAAAATCCAATCTGGGATATCTAGGCATTGGTCTGGACCCTGACAACTAGATCGAAAATGAAGGAAATACCATCTCATGGTGACAAGCATGTATGCAGAAATATCAAAATTTTAAAGGTAGTGGAAAGAAAATTTCAGATCTAAACATTTTAAATCTAATTAGATCTAATCTAATTAAGCATGCATGAAGATCATATCTCAATTTCAAGTATCATTATATTGACAAGATTATGATCTAACCTAATAAAGATCCAATCTTTACCTTTGTATGGATAGTTTTTCATCATGATCTGAAATCCGTGGATGTCTTTGAGATTTTTTGAAACTGCACATGCATCTGACCTCTACAGATATCCATACAGAACTGATCTTGATCAGGAGAATCTGAAGATCACCAGGGTGCTAACTCCCTTGCAGGTCTCTCTTCCTTCAAACTGAATCTGACTTCTTCTTTCTTTCTTCTCAAGAAACCAGGAAGAAGATCTTTTGGAGAGGACGGAAGAGGAGAGGAAGAAGAGGGTTCTTCCTCTACGGCATCAAGAAGAGGAGAGGAGGGCTCTTGGAAGGCAAGAGGAGGAGAGGAGGGGGCAACATACAAACTTAGGGCATCCCTTCATGCTGGCCTTATTTATAGACCCCATACCTTTATCCATCTATCTTATCCTTTAGATTTTGAATCAAATTCAAATTTTAAATGTTTGAATCAAATTCAAACTTTAAAAATGGATTAGGATAGAGAGATAAGAGAGAGAGGAGAGAGACTCTCAGGGGGCATGTGCTAACCCTTGGACGCACCCTCTCTCTCCCTTCTTATTTCACGCACGCACAAGAGAAGGGTGGCCCCTCTTATGCGCCCCTTCTCTTCTTAGACATGTGGGATGAGAGAGAATCTTAGTCTAATTGGGATCTCAATTTCTAGTCCTAATTGAATTTGGTTTGAATCTAATCCAATTCGAAATTCAATTAGATTCAGTCAAATCCAAATTTGACTAGGACTACACCCAAAATGAACCAAATTAAATCAAATTTGTATGAAGTCCAATATTTAATTAAATGATCAAATCAAATAATTAATAATTAATTTAGCAATAATTACTAATTGTTCTTCCTCTAACTCACTAATTTTTAATAAGTCATCTCTTGTAACTTTTACAATTTAATCCAATCATCAATCAAATTGATAATTGGATCCATCTATGAATCAAATTCATAATTAAATTATTCGATCAAGTCAAAATCTCTTTTGTGTGTGATCTCGTAGATTCTATTCTGTCTGATAGTAAGACATATCATAATCTGATAGTAAGACATATCATAATCTTCATCATAAATATTATTGAAACTCCTTTCCATAGATTGAAACAATTCTAACTCATTCAATGAGAATTATTGACCATCAATTAATTCTTGCGTATCTTACTATCCACCAGTGATGCCTAGCAGCGTGTAGTAGCAATCTAACAGAACAAAAAAATTTGAATCTCTAAGTTTAGTTAACATATGATTCAATTCTTCTATCGTGGTTCCAACAAGATAGAGGTTATGAAAAACTCATCAAACTTCATCATCTGTCATCTGTAAGATTTAATCAGCTGGAGTTCAAATCATAAAATCTCATAAAAATCTTTTTCATTAATCACATCACCGTTGCCACGATCTTAAGTACTCAACTTCATAAATCATATAGAACTACCTCTTATCAGCTAAGATCGATAGATTCCATCTAGGTACGCATCCTACTCCTATAATGAACTTACTGTAGACAACATATACTGTAAAGATCTATATGATTAGGAGATCAAGTGAATGTGCGTCAAACTACAACAACCTCACTGTGAATAGCCGAGACACCGTAGATCCAAGAACCATTCACACAATTACAATATCAAGAAAGTCATTGACAAGTGAGTAGATTCCAAGTGACTTCTCGTACTGTCACATTCGGTACCAATATTCTCTAACAACAATCTGCACTCTTACTCCAGTGTCCCCACATCATAGACTCAAGACACATCTATTTATAGGAAAGCAATTCGTGC
This sequence comes from Elaeis oleifera, assembly GCA_000441515.1. NCBI lineage: Eukaryota > Viridiplantae > Streptophyta > Magnoliopsida > Arecales > Arecaceae > Elaeis > Elaeis oleifera. The sequence continues at coordinate 169,072 of KE504709.1, read as the reverse complement.
ATCAATCCTACTGGATCAATCATCATTCTTGTGATGATCCATCAATCAAAAGTAATTTAGAAATTATCATCAATAATGTATGCCTCAAATTCTCAACTTTTGAGAATATGCATCATCATCTTATTAATTTTTTGGATAATTCAAGGATACATAACACAAGAATGAAATAGAAATTAGCCATTTATTAATAATAAAGAGTTAAATATAAAATTTATATCCTAGAATAATATAATATGTTTGTCAGATTGACTTCTAGGACATACATCTAACAATCTCCCACTTACGCTAAAGCCAATCCATTATGTATCTAAGTCCCATCTTCTTAAGATGGGCTTCAATCTTCTGCTGGCTAAGCGGCTTAGTCAGTAGGTCTGTCACATTATCCGTAGAGTCTACTCTTTACATCTCGACGTATTTCTTCTCGAGGTAGTCGCGAATGATATAAAATCACCGCTCGATGTATTTGGACTTCTGGTGAGATCTGGACTCCTTAGCTAGGGCTATGACACCATTGTTGTCGAGTATAATGTGATGGTATCTGAAGATATGACATCCAGTTCTGTAATGAACTTCTTATACCAGAAAGCTTCCTTTGCAGCTTTTGAGGCAGCAATATACTCAGCTTCCATGGTTGAATGTAGAATGATCGATTGCTTGAAACTTTTTTAACTTATCGAACCATCATTATATAAGAATACAAAACCTGATGTAGATCTTATATCATCAGTGTCAGACATAAAGTTTGAGTCAGTGCATCCTTCAACCCGCAACTCAGATCCTCCTTCAAAGATCAAGAATAAATCTTTAGTTCTTCTCAAGTATCTAAAGATGTTCTTTACAGCTATCAAGTATTGCTCATCTGGATTCGACTGATATCTGCTCGTGACACTCATGGCAAGGGCTATATCAGGTCGTGTATATAACATGGCATACATGAGGCTATTGTGCAGGATCCGGTATCATGCGGTACAGTAGAAAGAAAAAAAATAAATAAAAATATAATATAAATATGTGGATCTACCTCAAACTTACCTCCATGGGCATGCAAGCTTCACTATGAGAGAATAAAACACAACCAATATAAGAGGAACTCATTACTCAACCTTTGTACAAGAGTCTCTCAATAAGAAGCCCTAAAATCCTCATAAAAGCTCTCTAAAATCTCTCTTGAAGTCTTTCTATATCTCCAAGATGTGACCAGCTATTCATCATAACAAACGGCTCATCAATCGGAGCTATATAAGCTTTAAAATCTCAAAAATACTGTTACACTAGGAATATTGAGTTCCAATCAATCCTAGAACTATCTGTGGCCATCCGATTATGATCAGCTTGCACCAGAGCCATCTGATCACACACTACAGTCTCTGATCATGCCTGAAATCATCCTTAACCATCCGATCATGAACGGCTTGCTTCAGAGCTGTCGGATCGTGCAAAAATGCCTGTGGACCATGCATGGACCGCGTGATCGGTCCATGCGGCCTCCATGGACCACCCAACACCCTGCGGTCCATGATGGACCCTGCAGGGTGCTGGGCCTGGGTGCCCGATGCCTACGCACGCTAGGCCGGCCCGCATGCGGGCCTATGCTGGGCCCGCCCGCATGCTGGGCCGTGCTCGCCTACACGTGCGTGCATGTTCGTCGGCCCGCCACCGGCCTCTGCCACCTCGTGCACCATGCCACCTACTCCGAGCTTCTTTCATGCATATCTTCACCGTCTGGACTTCATTTGGGTTATTCTTGAGCTCGTTGGACTCCGTTCATCATTCTGAACCTCGCTGTAGGTTCAGTATGGATCGAATCTTGAGACATCAAATCTCAACAATCTCTATCTCGACTCGATATTTGACCTCTACCTATCTCTGAGCCTGTGATTCGTCTCACCCCCACATCCTGGGGCATGCCTGCTGTCTCATGGATGGGCAAATGTGGGAGTCGAGCTAGGCCGCTCGATCTTTCCTCTGTCATGGGCTGTGTCTACTCTAACCAAAGACCTGCTCAGAGAAGTCTCCTACGATAATAGGAACTTCACTCTACGATGTCACCTCTCGTTCTCCCGAGTCTCCCGTCTAGTATCCGATCTACCTCCACCTGGAGCTCCACCTCGCTCTAAGCTCTTCCTGGCTCCTAAAGCTCCACCTCGCACTGGACTCTCCGTCAGGTAGCAATATCCTCTCATCCTCTTCTTTCCTCTAGAATAATCCTATCACTATGCAACATCTTCAGGATTCCTCCACCAGCTACCATCCTATAGCCTCTTGAATCCAGTCTGCTCAGTAAGATAAGATTTCATCTGAAATCGGGTATGTATCGGACCTTCCTCAATCTTCTCACTGCACCATCATATGTCCTCCAGCCAACCATCTCGGTGCCTCTAATCGCACAGTTCGATCCATCCGATAGATAAACAGTGCCCTCACTGCTTTTCAAGGAGTCAAACTGCTCCTCCATGTAACATACATGATAGGTGCATGTAGAATCTAAAATTTACTACTGAAAAGAAGTAGATATCTCGTCAGATATCTCTAAGACATCATCCTCTGACTCGCTATTGGCCGTCGCTGCAGTAGTCCTCGTCTGATCCTTGAGTTGAGGGCAATCTCTGGCTAGATGTCCCAACTCGTCACATCGATAACATCTAGTCTTGCTCAAGTCTCTCATCCTGGACTTGAACCACTCTCGTCGCAATCTCCTGTCGCTCTGTCTACCGCCTCTTGCTCCTCCAGAAACTACCAAAGCTGAGCTACCACCACTTGAGCTCAAAGCTGGGTTCTCCCTTCTGAGAACCTCATTCTGGAGAATCACTGTGGTGATCTCATCCATCTTGATGGTGCTCTTCTCCACTAGAAGAGCAGTCACCAAGGATTCATACGAAGGGAGGAGCGACGCTAACAAGACCAGCACCCTGATCTTCTCCTCAACTTTCTCGTCAACGCTGAGGAGGTAGGTGAGGATCTTCTGGAAGTGGCTGAGATACTCTTGGATGCTCTGTTTCTCAGTCATTCGCAGCTGGTAGAACTGTCTCCAAAGGAAGAGAGTGTTCGTGAGAGACTTCGTCATGCACAACTCCTCGAGTTTCGACCATAGTATCGTCGGAGAAGTCTCGCCAAGCACATGGATTACCACCTCATCCATTAGGTACAAGCAAATCATACTCACCATCTGCATCTGGAGCCGCCTCCAATCCTGCACCTCTATGGTAGTTGGCTTCTCCTGCATAAGAGAGCATCGATCAACTCTTACTGGATGAGCACGTCCTTCATCCTTGCCTGCCACAAGAAGAAATTGCTCTTTTCGTCAAACCTATTGATCTCCATCTTGATTGTTCTTATCTTTTCCATCTTCTATCTCGATCATCACCGCTGCAACCTATACTCTGGTACTATCTTGCTCTGATACTAATTATTATGCAGGATCTGGTACCACACGATGCAGCAAGAAGAAAGAAGAAATAAAATAAGAAATATAATACAAATACATGAATCGGCCTCAAGCCTACCTCCACGGGACGTGCAAGCTTCATTAGGAGAGAATAAAATACAACCAATACAAAAAGAACTCACCACTCAACCCTTGTATAAGAGTCTCTTAACAACAAGCCTCAAAATTCTCACAAAAGCTCTCTGAAATCTCTTTTGAAGCATTTTTGTACCTTCAAGATATCACCAGCTATCCACTATAACAAACGGCTCATTAATCAAAGCTATATAGGTTCTAGAATCTCAAAAATACTGTTACATTAGGAATACTGAGTCCCAATCAATCTTAAAACAATCCGTGGCCGTCTGATCGAGACTGGCTCACATCAGAGCCGTCCGATCATGCACTATAGCTTTTGATCATGCTCGAAGTCATCCTCAGCCATCTGATCATGAATGACTCACTCCAGAGCCATCAGATCATGTAAAAATGCTCGTGGACCGTGCGTGGACCGCGTGATCAGTCTACGCGGCCACCATGGACTACCCAGCACCCTACGGTCCATGGTGGACCATGCAAGGTGCTGGGCCTGGGTGCTCATGCACTGGGCCACGCACGCTTATGTACGTGTGCATCTGTCGGGCCCGACTGCATCACCATCGGCCTCCGCCGCCTCATGCACCGTGCCACCTACTCCAAGCTTCTTTCGTGCGTATCTTCACCGTTTGGACTCCATTTGGACTGTTCTTGGGCTCGTTAGACTCCGTTCATCATCTTGAACCTCACTGTGGATTCAGTATGGATCGAATCTCTAGACATCAAATCTCAACAGAGGCTTCCTATAGTCAAAGCATAAGAGATCTTGCTCATGCGTTGAATCTCCTCAGATTTGTTTGGGCACATCTTTTTGGAGAGATGAATACCATGCCTAAGGAGTAAAAGTTTTCTCTTGAAATTTTTTATACTGAACCTCTTTAACACTTTCTCTATGTATATTTTCTGTGAAAGGCCAAGCATCCTCTTAGATCTATCTCTATTGACTTTTATTCTGAGAATATAGGATGCCTCTCTTAGGTCTTTCATAGATAATTCTTTGGACAACCAACTCTTAACTGAAGTCAGCATGGGAATATCATTCTCAATAAGAAGGATATTATCCACGTACAGTACGAGGAACATAACAACACTCCCACTGATCTTCTTAAAGACATAAGATTTCTCCTCATTTTTGATGAAATCAAATAATTTGATTGCATCATTGAAACGAGTGTTCCAACTCCAAGATACTTGCTTCAATTTATATATAGATTTATACAGCTTGCAGACTTTGTGATCTTCATTACAGGAAGTGAAACCCAAAATCTACTCCATATAGATATCTTTCTCAAGATATCCATTCAGGAATGTAGTTTTCACATTTATCTGCTATATCTCATAATAATAATAAGCTGCATTAGCAAGCAGTGCGTGGATGAACTTCAGCATAGCTACAAGTAAAAAAGTATCCTGATAGTCAATGTCTTCGCATTGACTATAACCTTTCATCACAAGCCTAGCTTTATAGGTGTCGACCTTTTCATTTGTATCTATTTTTATTTATATATCCATTTACATCTAATAGGTACTATACCCTCTAGCAGATCTACTAAGATCCATACATGGTTGGTATGCATTGAGTCAATTTCTGATTTCATAGCATTCAACTACTTCTCAGAGTCGATGTCTGACATCACCTCGTTATAAGTTTTAAGATCATCTCTATATTTTCTATCTCTTACGAAAAATATTTTCTCTACATCCTCCATAATCATACCTATGTATCTTTCAGGAGGATGGAAGATCCTACTAGATCTACGAAGTGGTAGAGTTACTACATCTACTAGCTCAGGTTCTAAATGATCTATAACTCATTGCTCTTCAGAGACTTTCTCTTCGAGCTCAATTTGCCTCTTACTATCTCCATCTTGGATAAATTGTTTCTCCAAGAATATGGTATATTGACTCACAAGTACATTATGATCCTCTGAAAAGTAAATTAATATCCTAACGATTCTTTAGGATATTCTATAAAATGAGCTCTTATAGATCTAGCCTCTAACTTATCTGTCTATTGTCTTTGGATATAGGCAGGACATTCCCAAATCTTGAGATGACCAAGATTTGATTTCTTACCATGCCATATTTTATATGGCATAATATGAACAGATTTAGAGGATACTCTATTTAATAAATAAATTATAAAAATAAATTATATCCTTAAAGAAATAAAGTTAAATCAGTGAAATTCATCATAGATTGAACCATATCTAATAGGATTTGATTCCTTCTTTCCAATACCCCATTGAGTTGAAATGTACCAAGAGGTATCCATTATGAGACTATGTCATTTTCTTTGAGATAATTCTAAAATTTTTATAAAGATATTCTTCTCCTCGATCTGATCGAAGAATTTTAAAAAAAATTTAATTTATTTTCTACTTCATATCTGAATTCTTTAAATTTTTCAAAAACTTCAGATTTGTGTCTCATAAGGTACAGATACCCATAATATGAGTAGTCATTGATAAAGATAATGAAGTAGAGATAATCACTCTTAGCCTGCATATCAAGTGGGCCACACACATCAGTGTGTACTAGGATAAGTATCTCAGTAGTCCTCTCCCCATATCCTATGAAGAATAATTTAGTCATTATTCCTTGAAGGCAGGATTCACAAACTGGATATAACTCAGAATTTAATGAGTCAAGGATCCCATCCTTTTTCAATTTGCTTATTCTGTCCTTTCCAATATGATCAAGTCTGAGGTGCCACATATATCTTTGGTTTATCTCATCTTTAGGTCCCTTAGATCCTACGGTACTCATTATTTGTTTGGATATATTTACAGATACATCAGCACGTAAATGGTAGAGTCCATCAATTAAAAAACCATATGCAACTACTTTATTTCTAAAGTAAATAGAATAGTAATTTTATTAAATTAAATTATATTCATCCTGTGCTAATACAAATACAAAAATCAAATTTATGCTAGCAGTAGGTACATAATAATAGTCTTTTAGAAATAAACTAAATTCTGATGGTAATCGCAGAGGACAGGTATCAACGGCTACAGTAGCAACTCTTGCTCTATTACTGACATGAAGGATCATTTCACCTTCCCTCAGCCCTCTATTTTCAACCAGATTCTACATAGAAGTAGAGAAACCAATTAGATTTGATTCAATAATGAGCAGATCTGACATACCTTCAAAAGGTGTGTCTCCTTTCTTTTTTTTCAAGTTCTCCAGGTATGCAGGACAGTTTCTCTTCTAATGGCCATCAACAATATAGTGAAAATATTTTCCTTGTCAGCGCCTTCTTGGGAGCATTCTTCTTTAGCTTACTTTGTTGCTTTTGCTTCTTTGTAGGCTTCTTCTTCTTCTAAGTAGACTTTCTTTTAGAAGTAGATGCTTGCTCCATAGTAAGAACAGTACCTTTTGAACTTTTCAAGATCCCGTTAGTGGTCACCAACATATTCAGTAATTCAAATAAAGTACTATCGATCTTGTTTATATGGTAGTTTACTATAAACTGCCCATATAAACTAGGAAGGGATTGCAGGATCAAATCACTTTGTAATTTTTGTTCATGGTCATCCCAAGCTTCTCAAACTTTTCTAAGTCCTTAATCATTATCAAACAATGATCATGAACTGACAGCCCTTCGACACTTAGTATTGAAGAGTCTCTTAGATACTTCATAACTCACAGTCTGGCTCGCTCACCATACAACTCTTGTAGGTGAGTTATCATAGACCTGACAGTCTTCATGTCCTCATGCTGGCGTTGGAGTTCATTAGATATTGATGTCAAGATATAGTATTTAACCTTATTATCATCATCCATCTATTTTTCAAATACTGTTCATTGTTCAGTAGTTGGACGATTTGGTAAAATAAAAGGGTCCTGGTTGAGTACATAGCCTATCTTTTCTGAATTTAAAACTATTTTGAGATTCCTAAGCTAGTCTTTGTAGTTGTTTTCAATTAATCGGTTGGTTTTAAGAATTCAGGCTAAAGGATTGAAAGCTAACATTATGAACTATAGAGAGAAGATATTCTAATTAGACTTGTGTACTTAATTTTAATTTATTTTAGGATCTTTAAAATAAACATTCCTCCCATTATTTCTCGAATCTCTTACATTCTTTTGGTAGAGAAATGGAAGCCCTTCGCGACTAGGGTTTCAAGTGGATACTGCGATCCAATTAATATACACATACCTCACTTGATAGATATTGATGACACGCATACTGATGAGTGAATAACTCTTATCCAATGCTTCTCAAGCATGTTGCAGCAACATTCAGTCTCTAAGTCATAAAGGCCTCACCTGACAGATATTGATCTCATTTTTTAGTTAAGTCAGATCCATCGTTCAATACAAATGCCAAGCCATCATTGGGTCCATCACCCAATAATATTGGGTCCAACCCCATCTTTATCCTGTAACATCTTATGCTAATTGAGTGGTTGTGCCCTCCGATGCAACTGAACCACTGAATCCAGTCGAGAACAATCAATACCAGAAAATACCTGTACATCTACAATGGTGGAAGACTGCTAGACTTAATATGTGCGAAGAGATTTAATTTAGGACTCATCGTTTAATTATTTAATTTATATCCAATGTAAATCCACAATTATCATGGATCTACTTGAGAGATTTTGACTTGGTTCACCAAGACCGAAATCATGGTGCAAATGTAACATATGTGGTGAACTCAATACTAGGCACCCAAAAGAATTTAATCAATCAATTAACCAGATAAGTTCAAGATTGGTAGGAGGCTCTCCGTGCATAAGCCAACAGTCCTAATTAAGTAACCACCATACTATCACTTGCTTAGACACCAATTGAACAATCAATTCCAAATTGGTTCAGTCCATTGGTTTCCGCCACCACAGATTGCAAAATTACAAACCAATTTGGTGTGTGTTCATGATACACCCTACTTCAAGGGTTGTAGTGATTCAAGATGATCACTATATGTATCCATGAAAATATCTGTATGATTATCTTATATTTATATTAAATTCTTTATGATGTTTACCCTATCAATCTCTTTTCATCATATGATAACCTACCAGCATAACGAGCTTTTATCATTATGTCAGGACAACTTTATTTCAAGATGATCTTAGATTGACTTATAAAATGTTATCTTATATTCAATCAAATTACATTAATTTGAAAAGATCCATACTATCACATCAAGATTGGTCTCTATCTATGAACATCATCTCATGCATAAACATACAATAAAGATAAGATTCAGATCTAATAAAATTTAGATCATGTGAAAATTAGATAAAAATTTTAGATGCATGAACATAAGAAATCAAATTTTTAAGATCTGAAAATAGATTTTTAAATCTTGAAAATAATTACATGAACATCAATAATCTAAATTTTGGATCTGAAAATAAATTTTTAGATCTTGAAATCTATCTCCTAATCAATTGAAATCAAAATTTCAGATTTAAAATAAATTTTCAGATCTGAAAACAATTGCATGATGATTACATGTTTTGATTTCATATCTTAAAAATGATTTATCAGATCTGAAATCAATTGCATGAGTATTAAAATTCAAATTTTAGATCTGAAAATAATTTTTAAATCTAAAATTTAGATTTTAATCTTGCAATAGTAAGACCGCTTGATATCACTTGAAGAAATACCACCTCATGGTGATAAGTATGCATGCAGAAATTTCAAAATTTTCAAAGCAGCAGAAGAAATTTTAGATCTAAATATTTTAAATCTACTTAGATTTAATCTAATTAAGCATGCATAGAGATCATATCTCAATTCTAGATATCATTACATTGACAACATTAAGATCTAACCTAATAAAGATCTAATTTTACCTTTGCGTGGGTAGTTTTTCACCACGATCTAAAATTCGTGGATGTCTTCGAGGTTCCTTGAAGCTGCATATACGTTCGGCCTCTACAGATATCTACACAGGACTAATCTTGATTAAAAAAATCCAAAAACCACTGGGGTGCTAGCTCCCTTGCAGGTCTCTCTCTTTTCAAACTGAATCAGGCTTCTTCTTTCTTTTCTTCTCAAGAAACCAGAAAGAAGACCTTTTGGAAAAAATGGATGAAGAGAGAAAGAAGTGGGTTTTCCTTTAAGGCATCAAGAAGAGGAGGGGAGGGCTCTTGGGTGGCAAGAGGAGGAGAGGAGGGGCGGCGCATAAACTTAGGCCTTCTCTTCATGCTGGCCTTATTTATATACCCTATTTCCTTATCTATCTATTTATCCTTTGGATTTTGAATCAAATTCAAATTTTAAAGGTTTGAATCAAATTCAAACTTTAGGATAGAGAGATAAAAGAGAGACTCTCAAGGGGCACACACCAACCCTTGGACGCACCCTCTCTCCCTTATTATTTTTCACGCACACACAAGTGGGTGGCCCCTCTTGTGCGCCCCTTCTCTTCTTAGGCATATGGGATCAAAGAGAATCCTAATCCAATTGGAACCTCAATTCCTAGCCCTAATTGAATTTGGTTTGAATCCAATTCAATTTTAAATTCAATTAGGTTTAGTCAAATCCAAATTTGACTAGGACTAGATCCAAAATGAACCAAATTAAATCAAATTTAATTTGTATTAAATCTAATCTTTAATTAAATGATCAAATCAAATAATTAATAATTAATTTAGCAATAATTGCTAATTGTTCTTTCTCTGACTCACTAACCTTTAGTAAGTCCTCTCTGGTAACTTTTACAACTTAGTCCAATCATCAATCAAATTGATAATTAGATCCATCTGTGAATCGAATTCACAATTTAATTATTCGATCAAGTCAAAATTCTTTTTGTGTATGATCTCATAGATTCTATTCTATTTGGTAGTGAGATATATCATAATTTTCATCATAAATATCATTAAAACTCCTTTCAAAGGATTGAAACAATTCCAACTCATCTAATAAAAATTATTGACCATCAATTAATTCTCACGGATCTCACTATCCATCAGTGATATCTAGCAATATATAGTGACAACCTAGCAGAATGAAAGAATCTGAATCTCTAAATGTAGTTAACATATGATTCATTTCTTCTATCATGAGTTCTGATAAGATGAAGGTTATGAAAAACTCATCAAACCCCATCATTTGTCATATGTAAGATTTAATCAGCTTGAGTTCAAATCATGAAATCTCATGAAAATCTTTTTCCATTAATCACATTATCATGGCCACGGTCTTAAAAACTCAACTTCATAAATCACATAGGACTATTCCTTATCTATTAAGATCAATAGATCTCATCTAAGTACGCACCCTACTCCTACAATGAACTTACTATAGCCAACATACACCGTAAGGATCCATATGACTAGAAGACCAAGTGAATGTCCAGTCAAACTACAGCAACCTCATTATGAACAGTCGAGGCACCGCAGGTCAAAGAACCATTCACACAACTACAACATCGAGAAAGTCACTGATGAGTGAGTAGATATCTAAGTGACTTCTCGTACTAGTCAAGTTCGGTACCGATGTTCTCTAACAACCACCTGCACTCTCGCTCCAGTGTTCCTGTACTGTAGACTTAAGACTTGTCTATCCATAAAAAAGTGATCCGTGTACCAATCTCATCGATCAATCACCATCCCTATAATGATCTATTGATCGGAAGTAATTTAGAAATTAACCATCAATGATACATACCTCAAATTCTCAACTATTGAGAATATATATCATCATCTTATTAAATTTTGGATGATTCAAGGACACATAACACAAAAATAAATAGAAATTATCCATTTTATTATTGAATAAAAGAGTTAAGTACAAAATTTATGTCTTAAAATAATACAACGTATCTGTCAGATTGACTTTTAGAACATACATCTAACAGAAAAGCACTGACCTCATGGAGATATCTTGGCTATGGCTAATACCTCTAAATAAATGATCGACAAAATATCGATCATAGGGAGATATTCTGACCTAGATTAGGATCTCCACGAAATCATTCATCAGAATCCTTCTGACCACATCATATTTGGTCGGATGAAGATGACGTTATTGACTTGGTGAAATTTATAGCCAAGAATTGACTTTGAATCGACTTCGGATGATGCAACTTTGGAAACAAGTCTGAACCAACAATCGCTACTTCGAAACTAGCTCGATCAACTGACCAAGTTGGAGAACTTTTGGTTGGATAGATGTATGACCCTAAAGACTTAAAGTGAGTGAACAAGTAAACACGTCATAATATGATGAAGAGAAATTCATTTCATTACTTCAAAATAGTTCATTACAAGAAACAAAATGAAAACAAAATACAAGGACTAGGCAGCATCCTCAACAGTGGGCTCGATAGCATCCTCGATAGTGGGCTCGACAGCATCCTCGATGGATGATAGTTGGCTCAGCAGCATCCTCGATGGATGGCTTGATAGCATCCTCGATAGTGGGCTCGGTAGCATCCTCGACAGTGGGCTCAAAAGCTGGAGCCTCGACTATTGGGAGGGTGATGCAATCGAATCCTCCTCAGCCTCATCATCGCTGTCCTTGGGTGGAGGTGACTAATGTTGACCCTTGGAACAACTGAGTGATCCGCACCTTGCAGACCTCGAATCCGTACTCATACGCCATCTAAAGAGCCTTTGGCAATTCTTGCCTCAAAATCCACAGAGGCCCTAAACTTCTCTATGAACTTGAGCTTTGCCTTGGCAATCATCTTCGACTTCTCTGCCTCGATCTGGGCCTCAATCAGCTTCTCTTTTCTTTGATAGCCTTGATCACTACCTCACAAGCTCGAGCACCTCCTCTAGCTTAGCCACCTTCTGTCGATGCATCTCGATGGCCCTCATTCAGTGGCAATGAAGCCCTCTAAGGCTTTGGCCTCTGTTGAGCTGCTAGGAGCTTGAACCTAGCTTGGGATGCTTCATCCTTGGTGGCCTTCCTCGCCTCCTCGATAACCTTTGACTGGACCTCAGAAGCGTGAAGCTTCTCTACAAGTAAGAGCTTCACTCGGTTGAATCCAATGAGGCCCTCATTGAAGATGATAATGTCATGCCCCAATTGCACAAAGAAAGACAAGTTAGAGACTTTAGTTGAGCCACGAATTGAAATGCAAATAGAAGGAGAATCTTAACCTAAGGAGACCCACATAGGAGGCACCCACCACCTTGTCCAATGGACAAGCTCTCTTCTCTAACCAGTTGATTAGAAGAGCACCATTTTCATCAGCTCTCAGGGGAGCTGATGATCCCAAAGGGCAGAGACGCTGCTTCACACTCTCTTCGCTAATGATCCCAAGCGGAGTCACCTTGCGAGAGGAGGAGATGGAGCTTGGAGTGACTCCATAGTTGTTGATGGAGCCGACCTTAGCGGCACAGGCAGTGACCAACTTGTAGTCGATCTCCATAGGATTTGTGCTCGATGTCTGTGCTGAAGGCACGAGGACTGGAGAAGGGGTCCTCAGCTGGGCCTTCTTCTACTTTTTTTATGACTCCCCCCAGGGGAGTCCGACCTCTTCTTCAGCACCGATTTAATTGAGTCGAGAGTCAGCCTCATTGCTACACAACTAAGGAAAGGTAGTTAGTACAAAATCCAACAACAAGACAAAATTTTCTAAGTTCAAAAGAAATCAACTATACCTCGAGGTAATGGTGACTAATGCCGACATCATAAAGAATCTGCTCGGTCACTAGTTCTTTCAGCTCCAATACTTCGATATCGAGCAAAGTATAATAATCCTTCTTATCTTCGGGAAGAATCAACTTATCCTTATTTAGAGAAAGTTGAGGATTATCCTAGATCTAATTAAAGTCCCAAGGTAAATCCGAAGAGATAAAGAAAAAGGCTTTTCCAGCCATGAACCGAAGAGGGAAGTCCCAAAATTTTTTCATCAAATACTGTAGATTAAATGCCTCAATATGAAGGTCAGATTGGTAGCCGAAGATGAGCCTTAAAATTGACTATTTCCTTTATCTGAAGCAGTGAAACTATTTTGGACTTAGAAGTAGGGGACAAGTGTCACAAAAGGAATCCACCACCTGATCTAACCTTCCTCTTGTTGGATTATGACTGAACACTCACCTTGGATACCTCATTGATGACTTGAAAGAAAGACAAAGGACTCCCTTGGACATTGAGAAGAGAAGATCAGGAAATCAAATTGAAATTACTCTATGTCATCGGCTTCTTTCCAACCCTAGATCAAAAGCATACCGATCCCAAGGGGTAGGGCTACACCGACGACAGGAACAAGGCCCAAAATCGAGAGACAGTTAGATATTCCAATGAAATCTCCTAAAATCTCGGACGATTTCCTAAAATCATGGTCATGTGAGTTAATATCATGCAAATAATGCACATAACCCACTACCCATGATTCTCACGATCATGGGCAATTATTCTCCACTTTTATTATCAAACTTGGAGGTAATGCTCGACTATCCCACTCTATATAAAGGAGGCACAGAGGACTCTCAAGTAAATTCTATGGGAAGTGAACAAATCTATATTCTCTCACCCCCATGCTCTTTCCTCTACTGTTCTTAAGCTCCTACTGTCTTAAGCATCGGAGGATTTCCCACCAAATAATCTTTAGTGAGAATAGACTTCCTTTGCAGGTTCCTCAAGGAGTTTCTATCTCTAGATTGAGACCGACCACTAGATCGGAAGTAGAACAATCACCACCATACATGTCGGACCGAAGACTTGCAGCAACAGATTTCATTACAATTTTGTTAGGAATTCTTACTACATTGGTTTTTAACCACTTACGGCTGTTTCATCAATTTCAGTAGTAAGCTTTTTTTTTTCCTTCATGTGTCTTCAAAATGGATTTAATCTTTTAGTGCCTCTTTGGTATTGTTGTTTTGTGTTGTTTCTCTAAAAGTTAGTGAAATACCATATAGAGATTGATATTGAGGATAGCATTCGAATAAAACTTCTCCTATTCCTTGTTTTATTTCTACTCCTTTTAAAATAAATATTATAAGCAAGTTAAACAAAGGTTTCATCATCTTATTGTTCACTCTAGTTCATCATTGAATTACAAAAGGACTTCATAACTGAATGACTAAAGAAATCATGTTCTGCTGCTGCTCTACTGACTTCATAACTGAATGACAAAGAAATCATGTTCTGCTGCAGCTCTGCTGTTTCTTTCCTTCATAAACCTGCATTTCTGTTTGTTAATTAAGCATAATGAACAGCAGAAAGCATGTAATTGGAACAAATATGTTGGTTTGTCATGACAACAAAATTCAGTAAAGATACTTCAGCAAAAGTTCCCAGGTTCATATGCCTTGATTCTTTTGGCATTTCCCTATGATACACTAGTTACACCTAGGATGTTTATCAGTTCTTAAATATTATGTAATGTAGCAAGCACCCACTAATAGGATATTGAAACGAGATTAAAAAAGAAGCCAGTTATTCCCAAACAAAGTTATCCAACTAATTTATTTATTAAAAAAGTGAAAATTGACCTTTGAAACAATGCTAATTACCCGAGATCAGGGAACAACATATAACCAGGAGTCTTCTATAAAGGCCAGTGGCAACTGAACCATGAAACAGGACCCCAGAACAATAGTTCACACAGATATGGTTAGTGCCGCCTTAGAGACAATCAAACATCAGTCTGCTAAGGGAAAAATCAAAAATAAACAAGAAATATCAGATAATTTGACTCATGATTTTCCTTCATTGTGCACGTCTTTCTTTCATTCATGGAGCTTGAACAGAGACCACGACAAATACAACCAATAGCATCAGACTGAATTATCAGATCCTGAAGAATGAGTTTAATGGAAAACCCAATATTTATACAGATTGAATGGCTTTCCAGAGGTGTAGTGGCAACAAATTACATACGTTCGCATGACCCAATTTGATAAGAATTAAGAGATCTGAAAACATAGCACCGTAACCTGCATTTCTATGCATAAGCTCAGGTCTAGTGCCGTATGCAATCCATAGAACCTTCAGTCTGAGAGCAAATTCACAATTTTCATCCTCTGCCTGACCATGTCTACGATATGGTAGCCTGAATGAATTTTGAGCTAGTGTGAAAGCAAATTCAGATTCAGAAGAAGGGAGGTGATGCTCCCAACATAATTTTAGATATGAAAGTGCCTAGGAAGAATCTATGGTCAAAACTATTTCCATATACAGTAGCTGGCAAACCGTGCCAGAATTATTTGCGAAAAGTGTATACCATCATGAAGTCTACATCCATGAAGTCCTACGATACTTACTAAAACATGATATGTGGAAAAGAAACATGATATATTGTTGGAAAAATGGTAGAACAATAAACGACACAAAGTTTGATAAGACAGAGTTCAAAAATAAATTCTGGACTGCATGGGAAGGAGGAACCTGTAAGTTGCAACAATGAGTGAGGCTATAATTCACTGTCTTGTAAAGTTTCAGATAATGCAAACATATAAACATGCATGCACATGACAATGCATCCCACTCTAAACCTTGATAAGTTAGATATATTAACCCTTGTTTAGTCCCTTTCCCACCTTTGAATCTGATAGCTAGTGCTTGAGATTTTCCTAGGTCTTCAATCTTATTATTTTGCTACTTTGTGAATGGAGTTGGAGAAGAAAATGTAGTATATCAAACCACACCCAACATATTTACATAAAATGACAGGATTGCAAACATTATAAAGTAACCACAGCAAAAGGAAGGAAAAATGTTGCATGTATAATGCAACATATATGCATTGAAAATTTGAAACAATAATAGATCATATAAACAGTTTGACAAGAAAGAAAAGCATTACATATTATCAGGCTTTCTATGAAAAAACTAGCAAGCCAAAGTGTATGATGTAAGTAAATATTTATAGACAATGATAGAAAGTGGTATTCAATCTTGATATGCATGGCCTGCTTATGGAACACCAAATTGTTTGTGTATTTGAATGACAAGGTGGTTATTATAAACATTGGGCAGGTGCTACAATACTTTATGCCATGTCAGTAAGAAAAGGCAATGAGGCACAAATAAGAAGGATTACTGTTGACCCCTGTCACGCCCCGAACCCAACACCCGGGTCAGATACGTGATGGCCACACACTCCTTAGAGCAAGCCCTAAAGAATATGCAAGGTCAAATTAAATCACTACAATCTTAACAACCATAACAATTAATTCAATAATAATTCATAAAACTTGCATAATTACAATTAACATTTCTCCAATCCTCTGATCACGTACTATGACACTCTATCTATCCATCTGCTCACCCGTAAATCCAAGCCATAGCCAATCATAAAC
>KE504709.1:127657-149140 GCA_000441515.1 Elaeis oleifera | reverse complement strand
GTTTGGGCTTGGACTGGTTTTGGGCTGATTTGGGCCGGGCGTTACAACCCCAATGATTGATTTTGATGGATAACAAAATGTTTAAGCATATAATAGAACTAATGATTTTATAAAGTTAATATTTCAGGAGAATTCCAAAGTGTTAAAAGAATAGCTCTAAATATCTAAATGAAACTCAAACAAGAAGTTTTTGGAAGACTACATGCTGTGAAAAACTATAGAAATCAAGATGAAAAAGGCTCTCAAAAGTTGAAATCAAAAGGCCACTCATGCAAAAAACATTCAGAAAAATTTAGATGGCACACATTCAAGTCGACTCAAATTCTATTCGAGTGGACTCGAGTGAAAAAATAGAAAAAAAGAAAGTTCCAATATGCTAAAGTTTCAACCAGCATGCTCTCGAGTCGACTGTATAGGAAAGGACAGAAATAATTTTTAGTACCAAAAAATTTGAGTCAATTTGCAGAATTTGAGCGGATTTGCAGACAGCTCGAGTCAACTCGAATTATCTGAGTCGATGTTATCAGAGAAAGACAGAAGGGTGAGTTTTGAAAAATTGGCTCGAGTAGACTCACTATTGGTCGAACAGACTCGAATGTTATTCGAGTCGACTCGACCAACAGACTTGAATCCTGTCCGAGTCGACTTGAATCCTATCCGAGTTGACTCGAAGTCCAACAGCCAGTTCTACAGATTTTTTAGAAGTATATAGATTTGGTTCTAATGGCTCTCTTTCAGATTCTAATAGTCAAAAACAAATTTTTGGCCTTCCAAATTGTGTTAAACACTCACCAAACTCATTAAACAAGCAAGGGAACAAGAAGAATCAAAGAGCAAGCAAGAAACCAAGAGAAAAAGGTCAAAAGCATTGAGTTGTGTGCATTCATTCGTCAACTACCTGAAACATCAAATCGTCAGTGTCTTTCCAACATGAAGACAAGCTCTACATCTGAAAAGGCTTCCTTAAAAGAGATTTCTCGAGCTTCATCATCTCTCATCAGCTCATGAAAGGAGCTTTTTGTTGTTTACTATTTTCTAAAAATTCTTTTTGCTATAACTAGCTTCAATTGGGGATTGAAACTAGGGTAAACGTTCATCCAAGCCTTGGAATTAGATTACAAGTCAGGGATTGGCTTGAGGGTTAAGTTTTGGTTAGTGAACCCATATAAAACCAACTGAATTTTGGATAGTGAGCCCGATAAAACTATCCGGCTGTACTCTTAAAAAGATTATGTGAAAATTCTCAAAGAGAGCTTGAGAAGTAGATGTAGGTGCTGGAGTGCATCGAACTACTATAAAATTTGATTGTATTTATGGTTTACTTGCTTCTTTTGTTGCTTTCTATTTGCATCTCATTTTTACTTCATTGTATTGCAATATTCGAGCTCACTCACTTCACTGTTTTTCAAAATAGCACAGAGTTATTTAAATTTTTGAAAAATCCAATTCATCTCCTCTCCTATTGGGTTGTCTAGCTAGGCAACAATTACTAAAAAGGACTATAAGAAAACAAATTTCAAAGAAAATGGAATATGACTATTGTGAACACCTATATTAGGGTAGAATTGTTTGTCTAGGAGTTGGATCCATCTTTATCCCAAAATGTTAGGATATAGAGACTCGGCTAAAAAGGATCTGAAAATTGAACCATCAATCAGAATTATTTCAGTAAACTTAATAAATTCACTCCTTGTCAGTTTACTTATACTTAAAGAGGGATATAATTTCTCAAAGGGGAGTATGCATACCCAAAATGTAGCATTCATATAATGACCCAAGCCAACCCTTCATAAGTCGCATGGCATAACTCCTCATTAAATAGCAACTTCCAGCACGCAGAATTAATTATATGTTTACCTCCATTCCAAATCAGTGGGTCATCTTGCTGAATATAATCTTGATGTTCCTGTGTTTTGAGTGCTGAAACCTTAAGGGGAAGTGCTCTGCTTCGCATGCTATGTACTTGTTCTGCATTTATTACACTAGTATGTGATTTATTAATTCAGAAAATTCCTGCTATAAAAATATTATATTAGTCGTATACTGTTTTATAATTTAAGAGGACTCGTAATTGAACTATGACACCTAAAAATAATATCATCACAAGCCAAAGTGTTTAACCAACTCTGAAACTAATGCATATGAAAATAAAATAGAACACCATTCATTACCTTCTCCTCCATCAATGATAATCTAGCATTATCAGTTTCTTTTATAACGCACTATCCTCATTTAGAGTTTTCTAGCGCCTTTCTCACTTAACAAAGATAGATATACACAACAAGGAGAAAAACAATTGGGTAAGAAAGAAAAAAAGGCCCAAGAGAAGGGAATCATGTCATGCTATGCAATATCAGCATCACTTACATTTGCCTTTTGCTTCTGTACTATCACAAATTCATAACAACAGTAAAAGAATCAAAACATCACCAAGTTGGTCAATGCTTTATCAGCAACTGAGCCAACATTTAGAAGGCTAAACAAGATTGACAAGACTAGGAGCTTGTCCAGATGCAAAAGCATAACAATGCCTGGATGTATGATCCCAAAAACAAATGTACACAATCACCAAGAATTTTTGATAATAATGCAATTGTGAATCTAGCATTAGGAAGCCGAAACAAGCTCTAAAACCAAAATGGTATTCTTGGCCAGTTATGTCTTGTGATGTTGATGCAATGAGGTAATTTAATGCAACACCAAAGTGTAGAACCTATTATGTGATGTTTATTTGTGTAATCTCAAGTTATGGCTGCTAATGCTATGACTGAACTGCTAGCTTAAAAATGAGACATCCACAAGAGGCTTCTCCAAACCATACCTCATTCACACTTGCCAATCTTTCAAAACTTTCTTTCTAGAATAATGAAATACATAGACGGTGGTAATTAGATATGAAAGGACAAACTTTTGCAAAGTGACTTTCTTTGTTAAAGTAAAGTATTGATGACATCTTTCTTCTTCTTTTAGTATTGCAAATCACCACATTGTCGAATCCAACGATGGCACCTTTCTTCTTTTGAATTTTCTGATATATATGCATTTACCTTTCTTCTTTTGCTTTGGCTTTGTATAGCATTTCTAGATTTTGACCAAGAAAAACCCTCATAAGCCAAAGCAATATATAACAGAATTAAAGAAATGGCACCACAAATTCCTTTCTCCTCAAGCAATGCATACGACAGCACTACCGTTGCCTTTTGGAGCTGAACTCCCTGTTGTGAATAAATCTTTGGCACATCCAGAGCATGGGCATGAGCTTATTTGAGACATATGAAATAGCACCACAAGAAGAAATCAGCACCTATAGAGCATGAGCAAAGAAGAACTTGTGATTCTGTGAAACATTAGTTGCCAAAGCCATAACATTCATCTTTCACTTTGCGTATACCATCAAAAGAAAACAACAGTTAAAAAGGGGAGAGTGGGAACATCACCAAGCTCATCAATGACCTGACCACCAATTAGGACTGGCAAAATATGATCTGACCCGCCAACCCGATCCGTATTAGACCCGCCATAAACAGGTTTGGGTTTAGGCTAAACGGGTTCAGGTCATAAACGGGTCGACCCGTTTAACTTGCTTAATAAGTGGGTCGGATGTGGGTTTTAGATATCTGATCCATTTAACCCATTTAATATTTAGGTTGGGTTGAGTCAGATAACCCATTTAACCTGTTTAACCTGTTTAACCTAGTTCTGACCTATTTAACCTGATCTGTTTAATCCATTTAAGACCCGTTTAACCTGTTTAAAACCTGTTTAACCTGTTTCTGACCCATTTAACTTGATCCGTTTAACCTGTTTAACCCGTTTAACCTATTTAACCCGTTTAACCTAATTTGACCTATTTAATAACGGGTTAAATGGATCGGGTCGGTTTACCTGTTTAATAAACAGGTCGAGTTCAAGTTTGAATTTTTGATCCGTTTAATAATAGATCGGATTTGGGTTGATCATTTTCTGACCCGATCCGTTTATGACCCGACCTATTTATGACCGACCCGACCCATTTGCCACCCCTACCACCAATGGCTCCATCAGTAGCCAAGTCAAGAAATAGAATGCCACGCCAAGGGTGATCGAGATCAGCAGCGCATGCTGGCACATGGACAGCAAGATGAGGGTGCATCCAATGATAGGGACACCAGGGACATCACCCCGATAATCTCGATGGCCAACAAGTCCTTGATGCTGCCCTCCCCTATCGTCCGATCGATGGGCTGTTCTCTCCCTTTCTCCTCCATTTTGGAGGGAATTGGGAATGGAGATCAGCTCGAGGGGGTGACATTTCTGTCCTAGATAAATCAGGTGTCAGTGGTGCACTGAGAAGATGCCTTTAGACAATCGGATGCAAATGCATCGCGAAGCCAAACTACCGATTAAAAACAGATTAGAAACGAATCAGTGTGTTTTTTAGAGGTTACAATCAGTGCGTTTCTTTTAATAGATGAATTGGAATGGAATCAATGGATATTGATATTAATTAGATGTACAATTTTTATCAATATTTATTTAAATAGATACAGATATAAATATAGATGTAAACAAGATAGTTTAGTTTAGTGCAAATAGGTAAATTAAATTAAAGATATGCTAATGCTCTCACTTATTTTCTTTTAATGTCCATGGGAGCTACATAAAACTAAATAGGATTGAAAACAAAGCGAAATATTTGGCTATGGATCCAATAGAATTGTCAATCTATTTTTTATTTTTGATGGATATTGATATGAATATGGATATCATTTAGATGCACTATAAAAGAAAATAGATCTAGTATAGAAAAGTATCACTAAAAGTAAGAAAAAATACCATTAATATATTCAGTGGCACTTTAATCATATATTGACTTAATTTCATTTTACTTTGAGTATTTCTACTCCATATCCATTGATTTACACTATACATCTATACATTTTTCTTCTTGTTGTTCCTTTCCCTATCGATATAATTATAGCTCTTGCTTGAAGGTACAAACCTCCTCGATAGTTTCAGCCACCTTCCTTATGGCCCCGGCATGGTTCTTGTTCTTGCCCAAATAGTTATCAAGTTACGGATTCAATCCTACCATTCAAATATGCCTACTTTTCTCGTCCCATGACTGTTGCATATAGATCATAGAGATAGCACCTTTTTCTACTAACTCAGTATTTTAGACCGCAGCCTTACGTAACTCATCCTAAAATGAAAAGCTAATAATTTAGATTATTATAGGTAATAATTAAAAATTAGTTTAAAAGAAAGAATAAAAGTTTAGATATTAGACGAATAGTTATCTGTGCTGCTACATCATATATAGAAGTCTTATCCTCATGTTGATGCGTAAGAATGAAAGGTTCTGCTTATGTAGGTGGCCTACCATTAAGTGACTTTGAAGTCTGTAGTCATAGGATTCTCAATAATTAGGGATGTATTTATTAGTAAATATATGTAACATGTGGCAACATACTTATATCTATGGAGGAGGAGATTGGGTATTTACCTATACCTCATTGGTGGCTGCAAAGCTTCTTGTACCTCCTATATGAATAAACTCTTGCTTTTCTCAACTAGACTTATTTTTACACTATGATTCTAAAATGGTAAAATTAAAGTTTAACAACTAAGTGCATTTGGATCAAATTATATATTTATGATTATGAAAATACGTTATATATTTTACCTTCGCTTCATCCCTATTCCAAAATAGCATCAGAACTTCATATTGTTCGAGAATGACTCTCTCATCAACCACAGCATCAAGCTGCTAGGTAGGAGATAGAAATGGATCATAAAGCTTAGCTTTGAGGTAGCTTTCCAATCCTTCCATTTTCGTGAAGGTGACTTCATAACCAATTGTAAGAAATGAATTGATGTCACACTTGCAATACAAAATAGTGAGAAGATGAGAGTTATACAAGAAAAAAATAATTCATTAAATTTATAATATATGGAGTCTTTTAATACCAATACTATTTTCCACATATGCTCCTCATCTGGCATGGTCCTCCAATCGAGATATTTTATTAGTGCCAAATCACCCCTTCGAGCAATTGTTCCAAGGAATTAGAAACTTAGAGGCATGATTTTCTGCTGCCTATCCTGACTCATTTATTTTGATAGGAAATACACACCTTGCAGTAAAGTACTCTAAATGTCTTTGAATTTCGTGGGGCGCCGAATGCTCTTCTTGCTGCATGTAGAGTCTATATGATATAATAGAAATGCAAAGTGAATCTTTAGAAATATGGAGACTATTTTATGAAGTCTGCTTCCAGAATTGCCGATTTATTTATCTTATTATTTGGTCAAAATATCATTATATATCTATTTTTTCACCTGGTTTATGCATGGTGGTGCAAATTGTGTTGTATCGATTTGAACTATGCTGTGCCAATGTGAATTATATTGTGCTAGTGTGAATTGTGCTGTGCCAGTGCAAATTGTGCCATACCAACAAGTTCAAAGTTCAGAAATTTTTAACAAATTTTTAACTACAGGGGAATTTCAAAGTGTTGTTCAAGAAAGAAGGGCAATTGATAGGGTCAGATTTGGTTGGTTTTGACACGCAAAGAGGCTCATTATGAGTGACATGCTTTTAGCATGTTGATTATAGAAATAATAGAAAGAAGGGCAGAACTCATTAGGATTCATGAACCAAAATCAATAATTTGTCCTTCAAGAGCCACCTAAAAGAGTTTCTGATGAATCTGCAGGAACACTTGATATTTGAATGAACAGTCTCTCTAAATTACTCTTAAGGGAACAGATTGCATTGGTTTATATAAGACTGGGCAACCTAAGCAGAACTAGGATTCAATTCTTGACTAAAACATGAGCTTGGGCATACCTATATTATTTGAAAGGAACTAGAAACCTAAGCAGAAATTGCAGTCAGCATGGTTTCAGGCCAAAGAATGAAGTGCTTCGTGTTACGTATACATCTTACTAGATTTTTATCACACATGAACCACCCTTTTATTATTAAAGCATCATGTGCAAAAGTGATCAATCTGCATAACTCTTGTCTTGTCATATTATTAATTGAAGCAACATATGAGCAGATCTGTTTAGTTCTAGGAACATAAACTGATTTCTAAATGAAAGATCGTCAATCTCTTTAACTGAAGACATTCAAGAAATATTCTCTAGAGAAGGCCACTTTGACCATACGTATTCCTCGGTTCTTCATCAATATTTGTTTGTCATACTTAGGGGTTATTGAGAGTGCTTCGCTTGAGCTATTGCAAGAACAAGGTCTGTACAATGGAAATAGAGGATTTAAGTAGAGTTTCAGAGAACTACCAGTAGAGTATCATAAGAGGACCAGCAGCCAATTGATTGAAGAACTTCAAGTTTTGCAGGCCAGATCCACCTTTCCAATGATTAGTTTATTTAAACAATTAGTTCGCTGCTGTACATACATCTGTGAGGTTATTTTTTTGAAACAAAAAAATGTTTGCTTCTAGCATAGCATTATCTGAATTCTACCCGCTTATCAGTGCTAAATATGTTTGCTTGATGCTTGCTCTGATGATCTACCAATAATTTTCCATTATTTATTACTTGCAATTTAGGAGTTCAACAAATCCACTGTTAATCACTCCTGCCATGTTGGATAGGTCTTGACAAGATCTGAGAGCCAGGCCCAATACCCTAAAAACTGAATCATGCATATAAACAAAGCTGGGTTATAGACTACTTTTCTCCAACCTCATTCAAGTCTGGGGGCTGGGTTGAACAAGGCGTGCGGTAGTGGTAGGCCAGCCTAATGTGCATCAGTGATATAAGCCCATTGCTAAGCAAGAGTGTTAAATTCTCTAATGGAGACAGGTATTAAATGTCTTCAAAGTGCAGGGTCAATTGAATAGTTTTGACTTCCTAGAAAAAAGAAAAGAAGGTATGGATTATTGACTCTTATGAAGTGCTGAAATTTGACTTCTTTTGGAGGTCATATGTGATGATTATTAATAACATGGAAGCATAAACAATGTTAGATGGATTTTTTACCGTTTAGCACACTCCTAAGGCTAATTGAATAAAACACGCATTACGACCAACATGGATACAAGAGCAGAAGTAGCTATCAGATACAAATAGAAGAGTTGATTAGATGTAAACTAGATTGCAGCAGCGACAACATAACACAGAGATTATGTTTCATCTAATGACACCGCAAACATAAGTTGTATTAACAATTTGTGCCACTGAAATTTAACTACAGATACATAACACACAACCTCAGGTCAAGATATCGACCAAGATCAGTCAGACATAACAATCAGAGCTCACACCATACTTCTAATAAATTTGATGCTTCTAGTTCTGGATAAAGAAAAAGCTGTGCTGTGCCACTGCCAGCAAATTGTGCTGTGCCAGTGAAAAATGTGTTGTGCCATGATGCGGTACTCTTATTCCTATCATCAACTATACCGTGCCAATGCAAAGTGTGTCCTGCCATTGCACTCCTAATCCTATTCCTATTATCAAAAGCTGGTATGCCTCTAGATGGCATGGCTGCATCGAACAGCAAGTGCGTCTAAAATACTTACTTTGACGTATTGTAGTCCTGTTGAACTCTATCAAATTATCAAAACTTTACATGAACTCTAGTTAAACAACTAATGAATGTTTAGACTGCAAATTATTTGAATACTTAAAAAGTTACCAACAAATGTCTGCTCGTGTTGGAACACTGTACTAGTATATTCTTAGCGTATGGACTTAGTTCTTATAACTTGGCAGGGAAGAAAGAATAAAAATTAGAAAAAATTACAATGACATCCCTTCAACTTTGAGAAAGAAAATACTTTTGACCCTAGAACTTTAAATTTTTTAATTATATTCCAAACTTAATTTTCATTGCAATATTCCGAGCTCTAATACCATTAATGGCATGTGGGAAATAACTAAGTTACTGGGACGAATATGAGGTCTTTTTCAACATGAGAAAAAAGGTATCAGTCGGAATCTCTTTCTACAAAACAAGCAGATGAAAAAAATTCTGCACTCTTATCACTCTCCAAAACGGAACGATTCACAAACATCAGAAGCACCCCGTTTGAGATGCAATTTTTTCAACTTCTATCACTAATCAACTCTCAAAGAACTACCCATTCTTCGCCGACAAATCTAGGAAACTGCTTCCGAACCTCAAACGATCGGTAATCTCATAGATTACCAGAATATGGGTTGCCAAGAAAGAGAATCTCAATTGATCAAGATTTCATCACGAATCTGAAATTGTTCTGAGGACATGGGACAACACAAACAGCTGGAGATTGCTTCTCCAATCACTCTATTGCTCTGTTCCATGCTTCAATATTTATCTATCAGATGCTCTCCTCCATCCAGCTGCGTCTCCTTTGCTTTGATCTTCCTCCACAATCAAGTGTCAGAATTCCAGCATTATGGCATAGAAGAAAAGATATGTCCTCTGTTATCAAAGGACCACTACTGTTTCAAAAAGATGGAGCGTCAATATTGTTTCAGCTCACCTGTCAATGGAAACCCGATCTCTGTGTGTGGCATTGTCGCACCTGGCGCTGGATATTCATGGTCAATGGCTCTGCTGCCTAATCTGAACACTCTGTTTTGGAAGTGTTTTCACTCCTCCTCCAATGTGTTGTAATTGATCTTCTTCCCTTCTCCACTTCATCTCCTCCATTATCTACTGTACATATTTATTGACCTCTGATAAAATTTTGGGCGGCTGTTTTAGCCTTCCTGACCATCAGTAAAGAAAGAAAGAAACCCAAGAATTTCATATACCATCTAGGAGGAAAAGAAGAAGAAGGTAGAACATACAGAAGAAGCAGAGTACAATCCTTATTAATTTTGATTAATGGTCTAATTGTTATGGATGAGATCCATCCCGAGCCGGAGGTGCTGAAGCGAGGCTACGTCCAGTGAATCGACGGTAGTCGAACCTACAAAAAAGCTCCACTGGAGTTGGCTCCGACGGAGACTCCGGTGGGGATCCTCCGACGCTCAAGTCAGATTTTCTACAGTAGGTGGGAAAGAGCGAGCGATTATGAGAGGGAGAGGAGGAGTATTTTTTTGGGATCTCCGAATTACCTTTTATAGGTGAGATTGGAGTCTTAGAAAAAAAAGAGGCCATAAAGAACTTTTTTGCCCCTCATCATGTTCATGAGCACCTGACTCTTTTATTCAAATAGAAGCCATCTATGTTGATGTTATGAGTTGACAGTTGGGAACTTTGAGGGTGGTGTGGCTCTGTTCATGATTATCCTCATATTTAAATAAGATGATATGACTGGACCATAAAGAGGTTTCTAGGAGTCATCATGATAAACTGTTGTCTTCAATGATCTGACTTGACAACTGTTTGGAGACTTCGGATAGATGCTATCAGGCACGACGACCAAATCAAAGATCGAAGAGGATAGGCTTCGGGAGCCAGTTATATCCCGTCAGATGGCCTGATTTGGCGTAAGCTCAGTCGATGCACAATCGGCTATTTGGAGGGATATAGTTCATCTAGAGCGCTATGATTCAATGGAACCACGAGGGGGTTAACTTCTTGATGGTATTTGATATAGTCATTGAGTGACATATGATTAAGAGTAAAGATCGATCAAAGATCCTTAGAGAAGAAGCTTGAGCCATGGTATCCCATGGATCGGTACCTGAAGTTCGAGATGAAGGAAAACTGATAGTTCAAGCATGCATTTAAAAATTTTAGTGGAAGACACTAGATTGAACACTTTAATCTATAAATCATGCTATAGATCAGATCTAAAACTACCTACTTAGAATCGTATGGCATGAATTTTATGCATAATTTGATTTAAATATTATTGATCATATCAATAATCAGGTAGATCACATCTACAACAGGCATACCACATGAGTAGATCTTATCTACTGAGATCAGATCTCTTACCAGAGCACGGATCGATGATCGTCTCTATTGATAAACATGGTAAAGAGGTTCTTCCCAGATGCTCACAGCCGCACAGAGTGTCCGATCTCTGCAAAATATCCACTCGAAGATCTGATGCTGATTGATCTTCTTGAAAGTGCTAGCTCAATTGTAGACCTTTGATGGCTGATCTGTGCCCTTCTTTGGATCTCACGAACTCTTTCGGAGGAGAAGAAGAATGCTGAGGAGGATGAGTTGGGACAGTGTGGAGAGGAGTTACTCTCTTTTCACTTTTTCTCTTCTCGATACCCTAGACTAGAACCCTAGGGTTTACACTCAAGCCCAAGAGGAAGCAGCTATCCTCTGTAACACGCACAGAAGACCCACCTCAAGACCTCACTCTCCATTAGGAAATTCTCACGATAATCCCTTCAGATTTGTCACATAAATATTGTTAGAAATTATGTCCCAAAATAAATCATCAGTCTGATGATGGTTGTGCTTATTTGTACTTATATATGAATTATTCAATAATAAAAGTTATTTGATATTTTCATCATAGATGTCTAACATCTTTAATATGAACTCCTGTGTTGTGATGAAGTCCTTAGGACTAATTTAAATAGAGGAAATAGTCCTTAAACTTGTTCGCGACTAAATGATAGGTTATTATTAGGACGATAACGATATCAAGTGTAGGTCGTTGTGTGCCATATGGGCGGATTATCCTCTTAACCAAGAAGTATAGAGACACTGATATGGTATGTAGTGGAGTGCAAGAGTACATTCACACCGAACATGACCACTTGCAGAGTACTCTGCTGTCGAGAGTAGCTCACGAAGGGTATGGGTATAAGCATCCCTCCGACCTGAAATTACCATGGTGACTTACAAACAACTCACTGTACTTTGGTGTCAGACTATCTGAATTAATTTAGTGATGGACGGTTTCTGGATCAATCAAGTACTTGTCAAGTCGATGTGTGAGTCAAGATGGGATTGACCCTCCAAATAAGTAGGAGTTAATGCATCAGTATATTTAAGTTAGTAAAATCTTGATCAAGATAATCCATGTGATGGATTTGAAAGGTTGAAATACAATGTGATTGACTATTCCAGGGTTGACAGTTAAACCTTAGGTTATCTTGAGCATTAGGGTCAAAAGATGAATTATACGGAAACCATATGCCAGTGGATTCTTGAATATTGTTTATAATCATTCGACATATCTGGATATCGGGTTTCATTGCTAGATGGCTACATCAATTAGTTCAGAAAGTTATTCCTATGCTACCAGCTTAGGTTCGAACCTATAGGGTCACACTCAAAAGAAGTTACTGACTGATCACATGGCTGATCAACGATTAAAAATCGTTCTAAAATTTAATCATCAATTCGATTGATGGTTAGCCTTATGTAAAAGTTGCAATCTATTATAGGAAGATTAATTAGTAATTAGATTACTGATTAGCTCAATTTGATTGAGCAATATAAATTGGTTCAGAACTAATTGTATTAGATTCAATTTAGTTTGATCCGATTAGGTTATGAGATAACCTAATTGTCTAGGATGAATGATTCCTGATTTGATCAGAAATTGAGCTTAATTAAATGCTAATTTGATTAAGATTTAATCATGTTTGGGACCTAATTAGTTTGGGTTCAGATTGATCCAATTAATTTAACCTAATTTGATTAAGTTAGAGACTTAATTAAATAATCTTTAAAGAGTCCAAATCAACTTGGACTCTTCCTCACCCTAGCCGACCACCCATGAAATGCCATCCACCTTTCTAACGCCAATTTTAGATTAGCATTATGGTTCTCCACCCTAAGAAGCCTTGTCACCCACTTTTGATAAAGATTAAGAGATTGGATCAATTGGTTGATCCAATCAAATTCAAATTTGATTTGAATTTAAAGTGCAGATGAGAAATTTGTTCTCATCCAAACACCTCCATGCCACATCTATATAAACCTCTGATTTTTATGGGACAAACATCAGAGTATAGAGATCATTGAGAGATTAGTGAGGCTAGGGTTTTAGGGCATGAGGTCTTGGGTTGGACGGCCATCATTGGCATGTGAGCATAGAGGAGAACTTCCTCCTCTTGGATAAGCATATTAGAAACTGTTCAAGGGTTTTGGGAGAGGGAATATCTAAGAGAGAAAGAGTTCTTCTCTCCTTCTTCCTATGCCACACATTACTCCTAATCCTTCTTCAGATCTGGAGGAGTCCAGGATGTCTGAAGATGTAAGATAGATCAACCATCCAAAAGTCATTATGCGAGCTAGCACTCTCGGGACGACAGATCAGCACAGGACTTCGAGTGGATCACTTGTAGAGGCCGGACATCCTATGCAACTATGAGCAAACTTCAAATCTATAAATTTTAGATATGGAGTCCTTCTACCCATGCAAAGGTATCGAGTTCTAAACTTGATTGATGTATAGATTAGATCTATGATCACATATTTGATATGTCATATATGCAGATTTCATTTTCAGATCATGTACATACATTATATCATGTTATAGATCCTAGGGTAGGCATTAAGATTAAATCTTAAGCATGTAGTATGGATTAAAATTGTTTAATCTAATTTTTCACTGCATAAATAAAAAAATTTAAATACATGCTATGCGCCTACTGGTTTTTCAATAGTGATATCCGAGCCAAGTTCCTATATAACATGTATATATATGCATGCAGCATTAAAATTTTGATTTTGATTACAACATGATCTAATTATGATAAAATCTGGTATGATTTAGATTAGATTTAAATTTTTCATATGTGATATGATTAGATTAGAAGCATATTAGCCAAGTAATTGGAATGAGCATTCTTAACCATCCGGTCAAAGGAGAAAGTAAGGTTTTGTGACCCTCTCCTTCCATTCCATAGGGATCTCTTATGGCATATAGAAGTGCTGTTTGCTCATGAAGATGAAATGCGAAAGGTTCAAAACTTATTTTCTGCAAAATCTTAGTTTTGAAATCCTAGATTTTGGTTGTATGTGATACAAAATGGATGAAAATAAATTATCTAATCTAAAGGATTAAAAATTATTTTAATCAAGAGAAATAAAATCTAGAATTATAAAAGGCTTGGATATGATCTAAAAATTGATTTATGGTTGATTTTATTTCAGATTATGCAAAGTTTTCATGTGCTGAAACTCTAAAAACTTATTGGCATGTGAACTGAGCTGACTCAATTATAAACTAGGTCGACCCAGTCCCCTGAGATAGTTGGCTCAGTGCTGACTGAGCCGACGCAGTTGCGCAAGCCTGAATAGTAAGAGTTACTGTTCACCTACAGTTAGCCGATCAAGTATCAGATTTGGTCGACCCACTGTTATTAGCCAGCTCAATCTAAAACTAAGCCAACCTAATTTTTAGAGATAAAAATTTTGCATGAATTCGAGTAAAAGTTTTATAAAATTAAATTATTTAAAATTTAACCTAAACCATATTAAATTGAGACTTAATTGAAAATTAAGTATGAAATTAATTGAATCTAGAATTATGAATTAAAGATCTAATGATACTTTCATAAAATATGGGATGACATGGGTTACTTGATCAAGTTCTCTTAATTGGGTTAGACCTAAAGTTAGATCAAATAGAATATAGATTAATTAGAAAAATTGATTAAATCTAACAAAAAATTGAATTAGATTAAATCAGGATTTATTTAGAACCATTACAATAGTTGTAGTTGGTCAAAGTCTATTTCTTTGATTAGACCAAAATGGATCTCGATCATGGCTCAGTGGTAGAGTCTGAGTCTTTAGACAAATCAAATTGAATCTGATGAACTAATTAGTATCTAAGGTAAGTTTGGTAGTTTTATTGGTGGTCATTAATTTGGAGCTACTCGTATAGATTGAGTCTATGATGAGTTAATAGCATATCTCTCCCATCGATCTCACTTATCTGATCAATATAGTCAATCAGCTTTTGATTCGATTTCTCATTGACTCATGCTGAACCCATGCTACATAGGTTAATCAATATGACTGATTTAGGTGTCAGGATCGGCTTGAATCTAGTCTTCCATGATCTGACTTGGTGAAGTCAGTGGAGGATTATAATTAGCTGGTTAAGTTTAATTTCTTCTCTTCAATATCTCAATCAAATCTTCTAAATTATTAAATCCATAAAATGAGCTAGTTGTGGGGATGACTAGATCATAGCCTTTTATTAAGTTGGATGGTAATGGATCTATTAGTTGGATGATCCTTGGACAGCCCAAAGGCTTAATGCTCATTTACTATCAAAATTATCATTCATAATATGATGTCTCAGTCGAGTCTTTCTTATGGGTGGTCAGGATGACCGACCAAAGTCAGACCTGATTATTTGTTAGTTAGATTCCTGAGTATGATCATGTTAATGGTTGGACCTAACCAGACCTTTTAGTGGAGGCTAAAGCCTATTGTTAGAAATCTGGGTTAAAATTAATTACTAAAAATTATTTGATAAATAATTGATTAAGAACCTATCCATAGATGCACATGGGTGAGCCAGCCAAAGTCGGGCTCATGTGCAGTCTGTGTGGATTCTAGTACCCACTAAAAATTAGGATAATTTCTCAAATTGAAGGTAGAGGCTCCTAATTCATACAAAATAGTGAGAGAATATTTAAACTAAAGTTCATATCTTTAAGCTCAATTAATTCATATAATTAGATTTTAATTTTTATTGTGCAGTTATGGCTACCAACTTATCGTTCCGATCACTATTGGATATTGATAAATTGACAAAATCTAATTTTGATAGCTGGTATTGAAAAATGAAGATAGTCCTGGAGCATGAGCAGATCTTATATGTGCTGACAGATTTGGCACCTGAGGAGCCCGCTCCTAATGCTCGCAGTACGGTTCGAGATGCTTATTTGAAGTGGCTCAACGATTGCACCACGATACGTTGTATTATGCGGGCGGTCATGAATGACGAGCTTAGATACAAATTTGAGGAAACTCAGTCAGAAGACATGCTCAAAATGTTAAATGAGTCTTTTGGGACTCCGACGATGTTGAGCGGTACAAGACTCGTTGTACCATTTTCAACATCTGGATGAGGGATGGGGCATTGATCATCGACCATGTATTGTACATGATTGAACAGATCGAGCGCTTGAGCAAATTCAGCTTTCCCTTACATAAGCAGCTTGAGATTTTAATAAAGAAATTTTTTGTGATATCATTTTGAATGGTGTTATTGTAATGCACGGACAATTGAATAATAAAATTTATGTTGTCTCACGGCCTAGTGTAATGTACACATCAAAAAAATACCATAAGATGGATGATGTCTCTGATGCCTATCTTTGACGTTGTAGGCTAGGTCATATTAACAAGAATAGGATAAATATGTTATCAAAAGAGGAGATCCTCAAAGATAATGATTATGAATCATTGCCAACCTGTGAGTCTTATCTACTTAGGAAGATGACTAAGTCACCTTTTACTAGAAAAGGTGAACGAGCCAGTTATGTTCTAGGTCTTATACATACTGATGTATGTGAACCCATAAGTACAAGTGCGAGAAGTAGGTATCACTACTTCATTATGTTCACAGATGAACTATCTAAGTATGGGTACGTCTACTTGATGAAATACAAGTTTGAATCATTTGAAATGTTTAAACGGTTCCGTAGTGAGGTAGAGAAACAAACTGAGAAGAGCATTAAAACTCTTCGATCTGATCGATGGGGTGAATACCTTTCCTGTAAGTTTCTGATATATCTAGACGAGAATGAGATTCTCTCACAATGAACCCCATCAGGAACACCACAGCACAATGGCATCTCGAAAAAGAGGAATCGAATCCTATTGGATATAGTTTGGTCCATGATGGAATTTTCAAGTCTGTCGATCTCTTTTTGGGGATATACATTCGAGTCGACTTGCTATATACTTAATAGGGTTCCAAATAAGTCTATGAATAAAATACCATATGAAATATAGACTGGGCATAAACTAGTACTCTCACACCTTAGGATTTGGGGGTGTCTGATATATGTCAGATGTTTGAAAATAGACAAGCTTGGATCTATGTCTGATAAGTGTATTTTTATAGCATATCCAAAAGAAACTAAGAGGTATTACTTCTACCATACTGATGAATAGAAGTGTTCGTAAACAATAAGGCACATTTTTTAGAAAAAAAATTCCTTAGTGAAAGAATTAGTGCCTTTAAAGTTGAGCTTGATGAAGTTCGATGAATAGAAGAACTGACACAATCTAGTGAATCCACAAAATAGGATTTGATTGGATCAAATCTGAAGCCTATTGTAGATGTACCATTGAAGAGATCCGATAGAGTATCACATGAATCAAACAAATACTATGATTTTTGATCTAGAACAAAGATCCTGTTAAACTCGATGAAAATAATGAGGATTCGATCACCTATAAGGATGCAATGTAGAGATCTGACTCTGATAAATAGCTTGAAGCCATGAAGTCCGAAATAAAGTCCATGAAGGTCAATGATGTGTGGACATTAGTTGACCCACCTGAAAAGATAAAATTCATAGGGTGTAAGTAGATTTTAAGAGAAAGAGGGGTGCAGACAGAAAGATAGAGACCTATAAAGTTCGTCTGATTGTCAAGAGGTATCGTCAATGTTATAGTATTGACTATGATGAGACATTCTCCCCTGTGGTAATGCTCAAGTCCATTCGGATTATGCTTGCGATAGCTGCACATCTCGACTATAAAATCTGACAGATGGATGTGAAAATAATTTTCTGAATGGTGAGCTAGAAGAAGAGATGTATATGATACAACCTGAAGGTTTCACATCCACGGATAAGTCTAAGGTGTGCAAGCTTCAGAGATCTATTTATGGATTGAAATAGACAAGCATGAGTTGGAACATACGTTTTGATAAAGTGATCATAACGTATGACTTTGTTAGGAATAGAGAAGAATCCTGCATCTACAAATGGGTTAAAAATTTTGTGGTAGTATTTTTATCCTGTATGTGGATGACATTCTCTTAATCAAGAATGACATCCTCACATTGTAGGAAATAAAGGTTTGGCTATCATCTCAATTCTCCATGAAGGACTTAGGAGAAGCATCCTACATCCTGGGGATGAAGATCTATAGAGATAGTCGAAGAGGATGCTTGAATTATCACAGTCTACATATATCGATACCATACTGAAGTGGTTCAGTATAAAAAATTCTAAGAAAGGCTATCTTTCGATAGACCATAAAATTTCTCTCTCAAAGAAAGATTGTCCGACAACTCCTCAAGAGAGGAAATGTATGAGTAGGATTTCATATGCTTCGAGAGTAGATTCTATAATGTATGCTATGATATGTACAAGATCAAACATGGCATATTCACTAGGGATAGTGAGTAGATACCAGTCTGATCTGGGAGAAAATCACTGAAAGGTTGTAAAAATCATCTTTAAGTATTTGAGAAATACTAAAGACCAGTGTCTCGTTTATGGAGATCTAACTTGAAACTTATGGGGTTTTCAAACTCTAGCTTTCATTCAAACTATGATGACAGTAAGAATGTGTCAGATTTTATGTTTATCCTAAATAGTGGAGCTAGAAAAATTTCAAACAGCACACCATGGCCGACTCAGTATGCGAGGTGGAATACATCGCGGCATTTGATGCTATAAAAGAAGCTATATGGTTGTGAAAGTTCACTGGTGAGCTCGGAGTGGCACCCTCTCTGGATGGTTCGATCTTGTTATACTGCGACAGTACTGGCACCATTGCTCAAACAAAGGAACTAAAGTTCCTTAGCACACCAACCACATACTGCACCGCTACCATCTGGTCTGAGAGATCGTGGATTGAGGTGACGTCGAGCTTCAAAAGATAGATGGAAAGGAGAATTCGACTAACCTATTACTAAAGTC
Source organism: Elaeis oleifera (assembly GCA_000441515.1). Classification (NCBI taxonomy): domain Eukaryota; kingdom Viridiplantae; phylum Streptophyta; class Magnoliopsida; order Arecales; family Arecaceae; genus Elaeis; species Elaeis oleifera. The sequence goes on along the minus strand of KE504709.1, from coordinate 130,369 downwards.
CTTAATGTCATGGAGTTCGAAGACCATAAATAAAGATGAGTATACGATATTGCACTGATTGGCTTTAGTCTGAGTGAGATTTTTTTAAAAATTATATCCCAAAACCAATCGTCAGTATGATGATGGTTGTGCTTATTTATACTTATATATGAATTATTCAATAATAAAAGTTATTGGGCATTTTTCATCACAAATGTCTACATTTTTAATATAAACTATTGTGTTGTGATGAAGTCCTTAGGACTAATTTAAATAGAGGAAATAGTCCTTAAACTTGTTCGCGACCAAATGATAGGTTATTACTAGGATGATAATGATATGAAGTGTAAGTCATTGTGTGTCATATAGGTTGGTTGTCTTCTTAATCAAGGAGTGTATTGACATTGGTATGGCATGCAGTAGAGTATAGGAGTACATTCATACTGAACGTGACCAACTGTGGAGCACTCTGCTGTTAAGAGTAGCTCGTGAAGGGTATGGGTATAAATATCCCTCTGATCTGAGCTCATCATGGTGACTTACAAACAACTCACTGTATTTTGATATCGGACTATCTGAATTTTTAATTCAGTGATGAAAAATTTTTGAGTACAGTCAAGTACTTATCAAGTCGGTGCATGAGTCAAGATGGGATTGAACCCTCTGAATAAGTAGGAGTTAATGCATCAGCATATTTAATTAGTAAAATCTTAACCAAGATAATCTATGTGATGGATTTGAAAGGTTGAAATACAATATGATCGACTATTCCAGGGTTGATAGTTAAATCCTAAGTCGCCTTAAGCATTAGGGTCAAAGGGATGAATTATACGGTAACCATATGCTAGTAGGTTCTTGAATATTGCTTTGCAGTCATTTGATCTATCCAAACGTCGGATTTCATTGCTAGATGGTTATATCGATTAGTTCAGAAAGTTGTTCCTTGCTATCGACTTAGGTTCGAACTTATGGGGTCACACTCAAAAGAAGTTACTAATTGATTATATGGCTGATCAACGATTAAGAATCATTCTAAAATTTAATCATCAATTCGATTGATGGTTAGCCTTATGCAAAAGTTACAATCTATTACAGGAGGATTAATTAGCAATTAGATTATTGATTAGCTCAATTTGATTGAGCGATGTAAATTGATTCAAAACTAATTAAATTAGGTTCAATTTGGTTTGACTCGATTAGGTTATGAGATGATTTAATTATCTAGGGTGAATGATTTTTGATTTGATCAGAAATTAGGCTTAATTAAATTTTAATTTGATTAGGATTTAATCATGTTTGGGACCTAATTGGTTTGGGTTCAGATTGATCTAATATGTTTAACCTAATTTGATTAGGTTAGAGACTTAATTGGATAATCTTTAAAGAGTCCAAATCAACTTAGACTCTTCCTCACCCTAGCCGACCACCCATGAAATGCCGCCCACCTTTCCCAATGTCAATATCAGATTGGCATGATGGATCTCCACCCTAAGAAGCCTTGTCACCCACTCTTGATAGGGATCAAGAGATTGGATCAATTGGTTGATCCAATCGAATTCAAATCTGATTTGAATTCAAAGTGCAGATGAAAAATCTGTTCTCATCCAAACACCTCCACGCCACATCTATATAAATCCCTGATTTTTGTGGGACAAATATTAGAGTATAGAGATCATTGAGGCTAGGGTTTTGGGGTGTAAGGTCTTGGGTTGGGCGGCCATTATTAGCGTGTGAGCATAGGGGAGAACTTTCTCCTCTTGGGTGAGCGTCCTAGAAAACTGTTCTAGGGTTTTGGGAGAGGAAATATCTAAGAGAGAAAGAGTTCTTCTTTTCTTCTTCCTACGCCACATATTAATCTTAATCCTTCTTCAAATCTGGAGGAGTCCAGGACATCTGAAGATGAAAGATAGATCAGCCATCCAGAAGTCGTTATGCGAGCTAGCACTCTCGGAATGACAGATCAATATAGGACTTCGAGTGGATCACTTATAGAGGTCGGACATCCTGTGTGGCTGCGAGTAAACTTCGAGTCCATGAATTTTAGATGCGGAGTCCTTCTACCCATGCAAAAGTATCAAGTTCTGAACTTGATTGATGCATAGCTTAGATTTATGATCACATATTTGATATGTCATATGTGCAGATTTTATTTCAAATCATGTACATTCATTGTATCATATCATAGATCCTAGGGTAAGTATTAAGATTAGATCTTAAGCATGTAGTATAGATTAAAATTATTTAATCTAATTTTTACTACATAAATTAAAAAAATTAAATATATGCTATGCACCTGCTGGTTTTCCAACAAATATGTACCCTTCTGAAGGGTGGCGTCCCAAATAGATAAGGATAAGGGTGTTAGGTAGTTTTATTGAAACTTGAATTCAACCGAATCCAATCCACACTTAAATTCAAAATTCAAGTTGAAGTCATGTTAATCCTTATCCAAAAGGGTCAGAAACACTTGTGGATGTGAGATATTCTTCACGCAAATTCAAAATTTGCATGAAGAGGTGAGGGCATAGAGATGATGTGGTGCTAGGGTTCAAATTCAAACTCATTTGAATTTGATTTAATTCAATTTGGTCCTAAATCTAATCAAATTAGGTTAGACCCATTAGATAACTAAACCTAATTGATTAGGCACTAAACCAACTCGATTAATTCTAATTCAATAAAAATTAATTGAGCTTAAGTCCTAATCCAATCAGGAATCAAATATCCTTAGCG
>KE504709.1:70289-85530 GCA_000441515.1 Elaeis oleifera | reverse complement strand
AAAAAACTAATGTCATGCAAATGAGTAGGAAGAAAATAAAGAAATTTTTTTTCGCATCCCCATGCGATTGGTTTGTAGGGCACTATTCTTTCAATCTTTCACTTGCACTAAAGCCAATTATCCCGATACCTGATATCCATGCAATCAAGGTGGTGATTACACTGCTACTGTGTAAGGCTTAGTAAACTGGTCCATTATGATATTCTTATATTAACTTATTTTATGATTAAATCATGAATGAGGTGAAAGTGCATAGGATGTGCATGGGTTTCTGATGAGACCACACCCAACTTAATGATGAACTCTTTCATCATGCAACTCTCCTTAGCAATCTTTACTAACAGTAATTAACTGAGTCAAATACAGTTTACTGTTTGAAACTCTTCCAATTCACTGCTCCTCTGGTACTACTATGAGAATGCTTTTCATAGTTTTCAAAAGATCCTATCATGGATCTGTCTGAAATCAATGATTATGCACAAGATTTAAATCATATCAGGCTTGGTACATTGAATATATGGATAAGTAAACTCTTTTTTTACACCCATTCATGTTGACCCCTTTAATATAAATTCTATGTACCTAGGCTGGGATAAGCCCAGCATCCACTTACATCATCCCTATAGATGCCTAGTATTAGATGCTTAACCCAAGTCTTTTCATGAAAATTTTTATGATAAGTATATCATTGACCGAGTGCAATATCGAGACTACCTTTTCAAAATACTGTATGTCACCCACATACATAACCAAGAAGTTAGTGAGACTCCCACTTATCTTCTTGCACACACACATAGTTTATCTATATTTGATATAGTCAAATATTTTGACTATCTCATCAAAATAGAAGTACCTACTCCTCAATACCTACTTTAGTCCATAAATATATTTGTCCTTCCATTAGAGATAAATTCTCTAGATGGTGTGTGGCAATAGCAAACATCCAGATTGACATCTCTGTTAGCAACCTGTTGGGTCATACCCATAGGTGCTTCAACCATAGTCCATACTTGGTTGATGTATAGGGAGTTCATTTCGGATGTTATGGTTTCAAGCCATCTATCAGAGTCTCTACTCATGACTATCTTTGAATAGGTCAAGAAAATATTATTCACAATAATGTATGGTGTATAGTCATTCTTAATAATAAATCCATATTTGAGTGGTACATTACGTACTCAAATTGACCTTCGATGAGGAGGTGTGTTTCATGGTTGTGCCTCATCAATGAGTACATCTGGTTGAGGATCAACTTATGGATACTCCACAGATTGTGATAGGATAGTTCATAGATCTTGAACTTCTCAAGTTCAATTATCCTCCCACTGTCCCGTTAAAAATTTTTTTTTCTAAAAAGTGGTATATCTACTGACAAAATATTTTTATCTAGTAGGGTGGAAGAAATAGTATCTCATACTATTATTTAGAATAACCTATAAATATATATGAACCTGTTTTAGTACAAACTTATGTACATCAACTCTTTTCACATAAGTTGGGCAACCTATCCTTTGCCATTTCATATCTCATATGGAGTGCTCGTAATAGATTTTATTGGTATCTAAATCAGAACAATAATTTTAGGGTATATTCTCATAATGAAATTTGTGAAGCATATTAGATAACACACCATATCTCATATGAAGTATCCATCTCTAGGTCGAGATATTATTAGCCTTCAAATATCTATATGTTCAAGACTTAATACCTTGTTTGCCTTGAGATATGTGACCATCACATATTTATTTTTATTTCATTAATATGAAGAATAACATCATTGAGTGATAGAAATATGAGACCATTATTATTAATCCATAGCCATAAAATTTATCAGAAGGAGAGTAACATTTACTCTTTACATTAATTTCAAAACTATGCTATAATAGCAAAAAATTTGAAATAATGTATCTGATAAATTTAGATATATAACAACGATCTACTAGTTTCTAAAACCTTACTAGAATGTTACATAGGTTCCTACAGCCTCAGCATGAATGGACTATCCATCAGTGCCAAAAGGTAAGTAGTTACCTCACTTTAGCTTTATAGATTCAGCAATACTTTGCCTTAGTAGAATCTATATAAGCTATCACATACTCAAAATTTTAAAGCTGAAACACTCAATGATAATTAGTTTGTATCATATATAAATTATTAACAGATGCAACTTTTGTATTCTGCTACTGCTTCATATTTGCAAGATAACTCTTACAATTTTATCTCTAATGCTCATTTTTACTGAAATAAAATTAGATACCCTTAGTGAAGATATTCTTCACTTTTATTTTTTCAACCATTCCATGGAGTTCGATCAATTTAAAATATACTATGCGGTGATAGTAAAGATACATATATGTATATAAGAACATAGAAAAATTACTCATGATGACATGCACAATTTAGACGAGATTTTTATCTAATTATATCTCTCACTATTTTAGCAAATTTCATAGCTCTCAAGTATGTAAATGAAAACCTATCATCAAATTTTTAATGGGATTGAGATCCTAATTTCTCATAAAAAGTCTTGTGGATAGCACAACAAGCTCTTATGAGTTCAAGCGTAGGTAACCTTCACCAATTGCATCTCATGCAACTCTCAACATAACTTTTATCTCTAAAATACTTATAGTCTTGTGGATAGCACAACAAACTATAATATTTTAGTTAAGTCATACCCTTCAATCCTATATGGTCATATCTGAATAATACTAACCTTGTAGATAGCACAACAAGGCAGCACTACCAGAATATGCCATAAGCATCACTAAGTCAACATCATACTAATTATTATAGCAAGTCTTGTGGATAGCACAATAAACTCACTATAGTTTTTGACATACTCTATTGACTTAATATGAGCTAATTACCATTAGCTTCATTATGCACCAAGACAGTATCAAATCAGTCCCCAAAATAAGCCTTGTGGATAGCACAACAAGCCTACTATGGATCTTGACATAATACAGGCTTAGCATGAAGGAAGGCATGGGTAGTATTCTTAACACTTCACCATTATGACTTAATATAATTTAAATGAGAGACTTAGGTCTCATGTACATCCTAAACATTTAGAAAGGAATGCATCATATGCAATTTAAATTCAATTCTAACTACCAGCAAGTAAGATCATAAAGAGGAAATCTAATAGTTATGGACTTTGAAAATCATCCGAGCCACAGGATGATCTATGGGTCTAACCCTAGGTGCATCATAGATTGAACTATCTTATGGTCAATCTTAATGCACCTCTGCTCTCTGATTGCCTGGTAGTCTAGTCTTCATCTCCATGAAGTCTACCATGAATACTTGATCTTTATTAAAATAGAAGAATAATTTTATTATTTTAATAATTTTTTTCAATTATTTTACATCAATATGTAAACATCCCAATCAACAGTTAGAAACTTATAAAAGAAAGGTTCAGTTGATAATACAATGCATCAGGGCACCTAGCCTCTATTGTAACTCTTGCAGATGCATTTATATAATCAGCCAATAGAGAAACATTCATGCATACATCCATCACATGGATGCTTCATAGTCCATAACCATACAACATGTATTTTATAATAATTATAAAATATTAGTAACAAACTACTCATGTTATTTAAATTGCGATATCATTCATATATATGTCAAAGGAGATGTTTAAATATATGGTCATAGGACCCAACTAGAGTTTTTGATTCAGGTTCAACTCTTGACCCAAAGTTCAATTTAAGTTAATCATTTATCATCCATTTGAGTTAGGTTGACCAATTCTTAGGTTAACCCTAATCCAATTAGGTTAGCATAGATTCGGTCAACCATAACTCAAACCCTAATCCAATTAGGTAAATGACAATTTGATTAACCTAAATTAAACATGATTTTAATGAAATAGAACTATGAATTTGATTTAATCTATAATCATTAATTCTAATCACATTAGAATAATAAATTATATTGAAACAAATCCATCGGCAAAAATCCTAATCAATGTCTGATGCATCCTTTCTATGATCCATTATTTTCCGACCTACACATACCTCGAGCAATAACCAAGATGGTCGACCTACAATGGTGAGTGCCCAAAAATATGAAGGTTAGCCCTTAAATCTTAGGTAAATGCATCAAATGCAAAATCCTAAGTCATGGCAATGTACATCCACATGTAGCATTCCAGGGCTCCACGCATCACATGCACTGGATTCAATTCCATCGAAATTAGATTATAGGATCTAATCTTGAACTTGTCACATAAGTCTAAAGATCATAAAATTTCATATCCAAGATTTGATCATAAATTGATAACATTTATTATTTACAAAAATGCATCAAGAACATCAACAAAATATCAATCAGAAAATCTGATTTTGACATAGTTTGAACTGGATTTAATCCATATCATAAAAATAACATAAAATTTGATTGAATCAATCAAGGATAGCTCTGATACCACTGTTGGATTTCGGTGATATAGCGAAATATAGATTTAAATTTTAACATGCATTCAACAACTGAAAATAAAGTTTAACAATTAAACTAGAGCATCGGAACACAAAACCCTAGGAACCCCTCGATGATTACAATCAAATATCAAAAACATACATATCAGGAAGAGACCAGAAGTCATATACCAATGAGAAGATCAAAATCTAATAATTTTGAGACCTCCATGAGACTCCAAAGTAGAAACCCTCCAATAGTGATCCACAAAGGACTGATCAGGGCCCTTCTCAATTCATCATGGTGCTGCAGCCTTCTTTGCAAGCTCGCTGCCGACCGTCCTTCACAAAAACTGGTTGCACCATTACTTGTATGTCTTCATGATCTCTACTAAGATTCTTTTAAAAAATTTTTGTCAAAAGATCTCACCACACACAAATCAGATTATATGTTCAACACATGAACAATCTGATTTTAGGACAAGCATTGCATGCTTCCTTTTCTCTCTTCTCTTCCTTTATATTTTTTTCTCTCTCTTTTTCATATCTTTTTTTCAATTTTTTTTCATCATTTTTCTCTCATTTCCACACCTACTCTCAGCCTAGTTTGGCATGTTGAACTTTGGTGTAGCGCCCCCTTTAAATAGGAAACAAGGGGGGATACCATGGGATGCCAACTCTTGGCATTCCTTAATCCTTACATGCTATGATTTAATTTTTAGCGTGGAACACAAGGGGATGGCATGGAATCAGAAGAGATCGACCAACAGAAGGACTCTTCCTTTATCTAAAAAAATCATAACGCCAACTCTTGACATGGGAAAGGAATTAGCGTGAGATACCAAGAGTCCTTAACAATTAAGACTCTTCCATATACACCAATGCATAAATGTGGCATCCCATATAATTTGGTGTTCAAACTCCTTGCCAGAGAAGGACTCTTCCTTTTTTTCTATGCCCATAATCCAAAGAGCCATCTCATGTCATGAGGAATTAAGAAATGCATGGAGAAATAAAGGAAGGAATTAAGAGTTTGACATAAATAGACTCTTCCATTTCTTCGCACAAAAAGTGGGCATCCCAATTTATTTTGGTGTGGAGTTCCTTCTTAGAGAAGGACTCCTCTTCTTCCACACCCACATATCTCATGATGCCATCTGATGGTGCACAAAATTAAGGGATGTGTGGAACATGTAAGGAAATTAAGATAAGTAAAGGAGAAAGACTCATCTCCTTAAACGTCAAAATTAAATGGGGTGTGATAAATAAATTGACGTGTGGTTTTGGCATTGAGAAGGTTTAATCTATATGGAACACTTCCATAAAAATTAGATAAATCAACTAATAAATTAGATAGTTCAAACCCAATCTCATTAGGTCAAGACAACAAGTTTAGGTTAGCACAAACACTTTTGCACTGAATCCAATTGCGAACTTGGGTTAATTCATATGCTAGCAATTCAATTAACCCATTGGATTTACAATAAATCTAAATAGATTAAACCAAGATCAAATTTTTATTGTGTGTGACCCATTGGGTTCTAAATCTAGCCAGCAGTGGACTCAGACTCATGACATAACCCTAATCCAATTAGATTAGGTCAGCTCAAGAGTCTCAATCAACTAAGACTCTTTCTAATTGATTTTTGAATTAAGCTCCTTTAATTTTGATGAGTTCATTAGTCAAGATTGATATCTAGCAATGTGTCATGACTATCCGAAAGATTTAAAATTTGATAGAAATATCAAAATTATCCTTCTATGGTGAGTTACCGTGCAATTTAATCCTTCAATCACACAATATTTTGAAAAGACCATAGGTATGAAAATATGTCAAACCCAAATACCTATCTATATGTATCTTAATCTGATGATGATGAGTCAATTGATGAACTAGTAAAATATTTTCTACTGTTTATCCCTGCTCTAGTCAGAGACTTTCAGAGTCATCATCCTATGAGATCACATAGGATGTTTCTCCTCCTACAAGGAATGATCGATTTTTATTGACCACTTACAACCTTCATGCATACTTCATCATACCTAGAATATGCCACACACATCTCAAAGTGGTGTGCTAAAAAATAAACCAAAGTAAGGGTCCATGTATACAAGGTACCATGGTGATCTCAGGTCAAAGGATCACATGCACCACTCCCATTGGAGAACCATCTGTTGACATGCTGTAAGGCTCCATCAGATGTTCTTCATGTAGGTCAGTTCAGTGAATTTATTCTCCAATGAGCACCAACATCCTTGTATTAGCACCACCATACAAGTGATTGTGAGATTAATCACCCTCTCCATCGAGCATACATAAGATGTACCAGTCTTATTGGTATCATCAATCTCTCACTCGATAATTTAATGACTGAAAATATTTTAAATTTAGGCTATTAAGATTTTAGATCTCACTGGCATGATCTCATCATGGCTCTAAAATTTTTATCCTATTTTATAGGGTTTATCATAATCATAAAAATATGATGTAACAAATGATAAAATATAATATCTCATAAATAAAAATAACTAATGTCATGCAAATGAGTAGGAAGAAAATAAAGAAAGTTTATTTACATCCTCATGCGATTGGCTTGTAAGGCACTATTCTTTCACCTCCCAGTTGATACAACCAAGCTGCTGGCCGAGCCACACAGGAAGGTGTGGAGAAAAGCCATAGAGAGCTTCATCCAGTTGAGTTTGAGTTTTTACAGTTTTATTTATTTAAATATTCACTTATCATATACACTAAAAAGAGATTTTTTTGACAGCTCGCCCATTATTTAAATGGGTTTATGGAGAGCTACTGTGACCTTTTAGCTGAGGTGAGGAGGTACCAAGCTGACGCTGAGACACTTAAGGGCACCAGGGACAAAGCTGTGAGAGAGGCTAGAGAGGCCTCCATAAGGGCCGATGCTATTGAAAGGAGAGCTGAAGATGCTGAAGCGATGTTAAGAGGAGCTGTCGAGAAAATTTCGACTGTTGAAAAAATCAAGGAGCTTGAAGTTCAGCTAGAGGCGACAGATAAGAAGGCAGCAAAGGCCGCTTCCAGAGCCGTTGTGGACTTTCAGATGTCAGTGGAATATGAGGATGAGAAGATTAAGTTTTCTGTTGATGTCTATGCCAGTGGGAAGCAGCTGGTCCAAGATAAGGTTGCTGCTAAGTATCCAGAGCTAAATCTGAATTTTTGGATGAGCTTTGGGAATCCACTGGAGCTGACATACCTACGATGGACACTCCAGCTCCAAGCACCGCTTCTTAAGCTTTACCTTTCTCCTTCTTTTTTGCTTTGTACCCGACCTTCCAAGGTCACTGTAAAAACTCTTATTGTAAATATTTTATAGAGAATGAATGAATAGAATCTATTCTTCTTCTTACTTCCCGCCTTTCATTTGTGATCGCACACTCTTATTCAGCATGGAGGTGGATTTAGGACACTTGGCTTTGTAATGAACTTGTAGAGAGTAGGAGTGTTCTAAGCAAAGGAGCACCAATGGTAGCCAGGTCAGTTTTGAATTAGGATCGATTAAAGATCACTGAGACCTAGGTCGATCGAAGGCAATTATTTGCGCTTTAAGGCAATTGTTTGCACTTTTTGATCTAAAGCAATTGTTTGGTGGCATCATTACCTCACCTCTTTTAATATGGGTAGTCATGCGGAATGATGCCTGCTAACTCTTTCGATACGATAATGCCTAGGAAAGAATGTAAGATTTATAGGAGTACACCAAACTTGTAGGAAACACCACGTAGCCATGCCCTGATTCATGAGGCATCGCTTGGATTTGTTTCTGACAGTTGGAAAACACATTGTTTACTGCCTAATAGATAGCTGTATTCCTTTAAGCCATCGATTGGCAATTGATGCGGCACTGACGTCTATAAATAAGGGTTGAAAGCCAATTGAGCACTACCTTTCATCTTTCTCTCCTTGCAAAACTTTTTTTTCCTTTTCTCTTCCCTTGGTCGCGATGACACCACCTCTGCATCCATCCTTGTCAGCGATCAAGGTCAGAGTAAAAAAGCGGAGGGCTCTGGTGAGAGTGGCTCGAGAGAGGGCAAGAACCAGATGCACTGGTCCATCTTTCTCTCATAGGGTGCCCTCCAACTTTCGGGTCCCGCCACCTTTTGAGAGTAGACATACCCCCCAGTCTAGGCTAATTCCACCTGGGGTCCGGATGCGCTATGCTAAGGAGTTTCGGACCTTTGTGGAGTTTGAGCAGGCTGTCGACATTGCTGCTGGTGGCTTTATCCTCGGCTTCGAGGACTGTAAGGCCCCCTACTGCAAATGATACCATATCTGGAGCTCCAATTCCTCTAGTTTGAACATAGTGACAAAGAGACGGGGGACTTCTCATCAGACGAGGACTGAACATCCTCATCTTCATCTCATTTTGCTTTTCCCTTTTCTCCCCATTTTTTTTTGATGAGGTGGCACTTCAGACATCATATGTTTCTTGTAAATATTCAAATGAATGAAAAGAGGTTCTCTTCCATAGTGCTTTTGTTTCTTTATTCATGCTTGCATATTTTTGCTTAGCACGTGGAGGTTGAATCCGACCTAAGGCACTTAGAATTACTTCAATCTGACTCAATTGTGATCTTAAAAATTTAGAGAAACCCATTCCAATTTAAGAGAAATAAAATAACCTCAAACAAACCTTGATGGAAATGATTTCGGCTAAAAGAGACTTTGGTTCTGAACAGAAGTACCTCAACCATGGCTAGGTCAATCTCAGACCGTTTTGAGTCAGGGCTGATTAAAAGCAATTATCCGGACGGTATCTTTGCTTTGCTCATTGATGCAAGAGGCATCTCTGCCATGCTCTCTGATGCGAGTGGCATTTTTTCTTATTGATATAAGTGGTATTTTTGCTCTGCTCGTAACGTAAGAGGCAACATGTGCTCAGCTCATCTTCTGAGCGATAGCGCGTGCTCCACTTGTAATGTGAGAGACAGCATATGCTCAACTCATATTATGAGTGGCAGCGTATGCTCTAAGCTCGTAACACGAGAGGCAACATATGTTCAGCTTATTTGTGAGCAACACCGTGTGTACTTCTCATAACGTGAGAGGCAGCGTGTGTCCGTAGGCAATGTGTGTACTTCTCGTCTTCATATAACAGGCAACATGTGTCCGTAGGCAACATGTGTACTTCTCATTTTTATGCAAGAGACAATGTGTGCCCGTAGGTAATGTGTGCACTTATCGTCTTCACGCGAAAGGTAGTGTATGCCTGTAGGTAGCATATGCACTTTCCATTTTTATACGAGAGGCAGCATATGCTTATAGACAGCGTGTGTACTTCTCATCTTCACGTGAGAGGTAGTGTGTGCCTGTAGGCAGCATGTGCAATTCTCATTTTTATGCAAGAGGCAGTATGTGGCCATAGGTAGCATGCGCACTTCTCGCGATGCGAGATGCAGCGTGTGCCGGTAAGTAGTGTGTGTAATTCTTTCTTCACACGAGAGGCAGCATGTACCTGTAGATAGCGTGTGCACTTCTCGCGATCGCAGATGGAGGATCATATAAGTTAGCCCACCAGAGGTCCCTTGGGGTCGTCCTCCGCTTCTCACATGACTTGGGCTCTGATGGGGTCTTGTAAGTTAGCCCCACCTTTAAGTCATGGAAGACTGGTCGTCGATCATCGAGGTCCTTATGGTTAGCCTTCATCTATTAGACATAATTCTGGTCTCGCAGCAAAGAAGTTTAGGCCATTTATGATGCTTAACCAAGTAGGGATTAGTGAATTTGAGCATCTATATTGGTATATAATGATATGATATTACAACATCACTGATGATATATGCACAAGTTGACTGAGTTTTATGGTCTAGGGAGTAGAGTCTCATCAAGTTGCTTGAGCCGATAGGCCTTCGGATGTACTACTTCATCCACCTGATAAGGATCTTCCCAGTTGGATGATAGTTTTTTCTACTCAGTGGGCTGTGAAACTTTGGCTCGCCGTAATACTAGGTCACCTACTCGAAATTCTTTAGCTTTGACCTGAACGTTGTAGTACCTGACCACCCTCTGATGATAGGTAGCCATTCTGATAGTAGCATGCTTCCTGCTTTCTTCAATCAAGTCAAGATTGGCTCAGAGCCATACAGAGTTGGTATCTTCATTATATTCCTCAACTCTGAGGGAGGAGAGTCTAAATTTCATGAAGATAACTGCTTCAGTCCTGAATGCGAGGTTGAAAGGAGTCTCGCTCATTGGGAGCCTCTGAGTGGTTCGATAGGCCCACAACACATGATGAAGCTCATCTATCTAGGACCCCCCAGTTCGGTCTGTTCTGACCTTCAAGCCTTGTACGAGAGTTCTGTTGATCACCTCCACCTCTCCATTCACCTGTGGGTAGCCAACCGAGGTAAAGCGATGCTCTATTCCATATTCTATGTAGAATTCATGAAGTCGAGCACCACTAAACTGCCTTCCATTATCTATGATCAGTACTTAGGGAAGACCATAATGGTAGATGATTGATTTTTAATAAAATCCTTCACTTTCGCTCTGGATATACGAGCCAGGGACTCGACTTTGACCCATTTCATGAAATAATCGATGGCCACCAGCAGGAACTTGTGTTGACCGGATGCAAGGAAAAGATCAAGGATATCCATCCCCTACTGAGCGAATGGCCATAGAACACTAATGGGAGTTTGGAGTGCTGCCGATGGATGTTGAATTTTGGAGATCCTTTGGCACTGATCGCATTTTTTGAAGAAGGCACCTGCATCCTTCTGCATAGTGGGCCCATAGTAATCTTACCAAAAGATTTTGTAAGAGAGGGATCTATCCCGCAAGTGGCTTTCACAGATTTCTTCGTGGACCTTCCATAGTGCATAATCTACCTCGGATGTGCGTAGATATTTCAGGAGAGGCAGGGAGAACGATCGGTTGTATAGCTTATTATCGTACCAGACATAGTGGATGGTCTATTTCTTATCTTTCGGGCCTCCTTGCGGTCAGTGGATAGCTCGCCTAACCTAAGGTACTTAAGCAGGAGATCAATCCAGTAGGATTCTTCATCAATTTGCTGGACAACGAGAGGCTCCTCAAGGGTTGAGGCTTTGAGCACCTCGAAGTAGGTTTCATTCTCCAAATCAGTAGGCAACAAGACTGCTAGCTTTGATAGCGCATCTGTCCTAACGTTGTTTGCTCTGGAGATTTATTGAATGTCAAAATTTAAGAAGGCTGAGGTTAAGTTCTTTATCTTTTGAAGATATTTCTTCATGTTTTTCTCTCGGACCTCATACTCATCCTTAATTTGTCCAATTGCTAGTTGGGAGTCGCTGAAGACCTTCAAATGTTAGGCTCCTGCTTCTCCTGCCACTTTGAGACTGATGATTAGGGCTTCACATTTTGCTTCGTTGTTGATAGCCGAGAACTCAAAGCACAGTGCATACCCCACGATATCTCCTTTAGAACCGGTCAAAATGAGCCCAGCCCCTACTCCTATTGTATTTAATGAACCATCAACATACAACATCCACAGCTCATCCGGGCGGACCCTGTATCTGCCTCTTCCATTATCGAGCTTTTCTCAATTTTTGAGCTTTCATCTCCTCTCGAGACCTCCGTAGACTTTGAGCTTTCCTCATTCGAGATGGTATACTCAAGAATAAAGTTCGTCAGCACTTGGACCTTGATAGCAGGCCTTGGATGATATTGCACGTCCAGCTTAGCAATCTCCAACACCCACTTTGCAATCCATCCTAAGATATTCGGATGGTGAAGAACGGCCTTGATCGGCTGATCCAAGAACAGCACCACTGTGTGAGCCTAAAAATAAAGTTGCAGCTTCCTCACCATGACAATCAGTGTAAAAATTAGCTTCTCGAGCTTAGAGTATCTGGTCTTCACGTTATGAAGGACTTTGCTGGTGTAATATATGGACTTATAAACCCGTCCTTCTTTTGGACAAGCACTGAGCTGATTGCTACTGGAGAAACGACGATATACAACAACAATTCCTCATCGGGCTGAGGTTTCGAGAGCAATGATGGAGAGCTGAGGGACTATTTCCACTCCCCAAATACCTTCTGGCATTCGACAGTCCACTGAAAGTCTTTCAACTATCTGAGGGTCTAAAAGAAAGGAAAGCACCTCTTGGTTGATCTAGAGATAAAGTGGTTGAGTGAGACGATCTTACCGGCAAGACACTACACTTTCCTGATGGTTCTTGGCGGCATCATTTCAACAACCACTTTGATCTTCTTAGAATTTGTTTCAATGCCTCCTCGTGAGATCATAAATCTAAAAATTTACCGGTAGTGACTCTAAAGGCGCATTTCACTGGATTCAGCTTCATCCTGAACCGACCGAAAGTGTCGAAGGTCTCCTAGAGGTCAGCAACATGGTCTAGGGCAGCTCGACTCTTGACAAGCATATCATCTACGTATGCCTCCATGTTATGGTGCTAATTTTTTAAATTTATCCACTAACCGCAGATAGGTAGCCCCTACATTCTTTAAGTCAAAGGGCATCATCTTGTAATAGAAAAGCCAACGTTCAGTAATAAAGGTTGTTTTCTCCTCATCTTCAGGTGCCATTCAGATTTGATTATAACTGACGAAGGCATCCATAAAGTTGAGGAGCTCATGTCCAGAAGTGGCGTCCACCAGCTGGTCGATCGGAGAAGTGGGTAGCTATCTTTGGGATAGGCTTTATTCAAGTCGATGAAGTCGATGCACATGCACCACTTTTAGTTTGCCTTCTTGATTAGCATAATATTTGCCAGCCAATCCAGGTACATAACCTCCCTGATGAAGCTGACTTTGAAAGCTTGTTCATCTCCTCGGCTACAGCTCTCCAGCGCTCCAGAGCGAAACTTCACTTCTTTTGCTTCACCAGGTGACAAGTTGGATCCACCTTGAGGTGTGGGATATTACTGTCAGATTGATGTCGGGCATATCTGTAGCCGACTAGACAAAGAGATCTGTATTTTCTGCAAAAGAGTAGTTAGTCGAACCTTTGTTACCTCATCTAAGTGTGAGCCGATCTTCACCATTTGTTGGGGATTCTCTTTCCTTAGTGGAATCTTCAGGAGGTCCTCGGATAGGTGGGCTCGTTCCTCAGATAGATCATCTCGGGCATCCAACCCAATAAGAAGTTCAGATAGATCATCTCTTGGCCTGATTGTCAGTAAATACTGTCAAGCCATAGCCTGATTATCCTTGGTTTGTCTTACTTCATTTGGGGTTGAAAACTTCACCATCAAGTGGTAGCTCGACATCATGGCCTTTAGAGTTTATAAGCTCGGATGGTCAAGAATTGCATTATAAACTGAAAGAAGTTTGACCATCAGGAAGTTGATTCGGATCGTCGTCTGCTTTGGTGTAGTAACCACTATGACGGGCAGGCTAATCATTCCCTCTGGGATTATGGAATCCCTAGAGAAACCTTGAATTGAGGTATCAAATCTATTTAGTTGATTTGGTGTAAACCCCATTTGGATAAAGATAGAAAATACCAAATATCGACCAAGCTTCTATTATCAATAAAGACATGGTATACATTAAAATCAACAATGTTTGCTGTTATAACTACTGCGTCATTGTGCAGGGCAAGTACACCTTCAGCATCCCGCTTGGTGAAGACAACGGCATCCTTGCCCTCATTTTCAAGCCTTGGCCTCTTCACCTCTGGAGGCTCCACTGATCAAGATAACCCCCTAGTTATCATATGGATTTCTCCTCAGATAGGTTGGTATTCCACTATTGCCTGTCCTCTTGCTTTTTGTCTCCTTTACTGCACTGGTATCGACTGTGGCTGAGATAGAGAAAACAGTTATTGAGGCAAAGGAGGTGGTTGCTGAGCTCTTGGGGGTCGACGTTGAGGTACCACCCTTCGAACGAAATAATTCTGTCTTTCCTGCCTGACAAGCCTCTCTATCTCATCTCGGAGCTGTAGACAATCTTCAGTATCGTGATCATGATCATGATGATAGAGGCAATACTTGTTTAAGTCGCAGCGGTGCTCTGGCTTCGTCCACATCTGTGGAGGTTGGGGCAGCTCGGCTCGGATCTCTATCAACACCTCCTCCTTAGAAATAGTTAAGGGTGTATAATTATTATAATGCTCGGAGGGTGAGGGTCGTCGATCCCTTCTTTGAGGTCTTCGAGATCGACGGTTTCGGCCTCTGTTCCTCCACCTCTAGAATAGGGACTGGGTGTGCTGGCAGTTTTTTTCCTCCCATCTTGAAGAGTGCTCCTTATTCTATCCTGCCATAATAGAACTGGCAAGGATCTCTTTTGCAAAGGCCTCTTCCATGTGGGCATAGTTCTCCACATGGACAAGCATGTCTAAAAATCTTGGGGATAAGTCTTGGTCAATGACTTCTTCAAATCGTTCCTCAGTAGGCTGTCCATCATTACGGCCATCACAGTTGACTGATCCAGTTCGTGAACCTCCAGAGTCGCCGTGTTGAAATAGTTAACATAAGTGCAGATCGACTCATCCTCCTTCTGCTTGATGTTATGGAGGTAGTCAGACCACTTCTGTTGCCACCGACTACTAACAAAGTGGCCGATAAAAGATCGGCATAGATCCTCAAAGGAGTGGATAGAAGCCGACTTCAAATTTGAGTACCACTATTGAGCCGCCCTTTGAGAGTTGGAGGGAACACTCGATAGAGGATCGCATTAGATGCTTCCTGGAGGAGTATTTGTTGCGAAATTCAGTGCAGGGTAAATAATAATTTAAAACTTTTCAAAATCATTATTTACAGTAAAATTATTAATTAATCTAATTAATTAACATGAATTTATCCTATACTAGGATCTAAATATGCTATATAGCATAC
>KE504709.1:44585-55837 GCA_000441515.1 Elaeis oleifera | reverse complement strand
TTGTGATGAAAAAATATCAAAATAATTTTTATTAATTCATAATTCATGTACTAATACAAAAAGAGCACAACCGTCAACAAGCTGACGATTGGCTTTGGGATACTATTCCCAACAGTATTACTATCTTGAAGGTTTCTAAGTGGTCGACAGGGTCAGCTGTCCTATCGTAGATCTCTAGCTGAGGCAGCTTGAAGTGCTGAGGGAGTGGCTCCTGTACTATCCTCTAGATGAAGGGCGGCTCACTATTAAATCCCTCATAGGGTTGCATCGAGGAGTGGTTATTGTTGAGTGCATTCTCAATCTTTTTTTCATCTGTTTGTCGAGTGCCTAGAACCGCCTTTCAATATCAAGATCTCAGACGGTGCAGGCCTCGGAATGCTACTGAGAATGATGATCGAGGGTTGAATCATGCCCCGATCATGAACTAAGAGATGTCCGTCTAGCAGATTGTTGGGCCCTGGAATGGCTCTAATGAGTGTGTCTTCTCTTTGGGCTCTGAGGAGGCATACGCGGCATTGATCGTGGTGGTGATTGAGGAGCTGAGTGTAGAACCAGATTCGATGGGGGCACTACCGCGGGAGGCACCGATGGTGCCACCAAAAGGGCACCGATTGCACCGCTGAAGGAGGTACAGGGGCAGCCTGAGCAGGTTGCGGCACCGTTGGGGAGGTGCCAGAACAGTCTGGACCATCTGAATGGAGGCCGTCAAGTTTTGGACTTGCTAAAAGAGCAGGTTGAATTGATCTACTGTGACTAGCGCTGGCTGGGCTAGCGGGGGAGTCTCAATTGTCGGTTGCTGTGCTCGGCTGTTGGCTTGGCTCTTTGTCCAGCGAAAGACGACAGCGTTGGACAGCCGAGATGATGCTTGTTTCGAAGGCATAATAAAGATTACATCTTTCCTCTATTTGTTGCTACTCGATTTGATCGAGGTCGGAAAGAAGGCAGTTGAGTCTCATGTAGGGATGCTATCACTGGAGTGACCTACAAAATAAATCTAAACCAAAGGTTTTACTATGGCAAGGTCCATGTGACACTCAAGTTAGATTCAAATAACATAGGAGTAGCAACGAGTTCTTTGAGAGAGATTTCTTATCTTAATCCTCGAGGCTTTGGTTGTTTATATAGAATGTCGTCGAATAGCTGGTTGAATAGCTGTGAGATCGTGTGATCTCAAGATTGTAGGACCATTGAACATACCATTACGGACGAGATATTTTAGCCTTTGATCGTTCTAGTGAAATCAAGGGAGACGGTTACCTCTGAACCTATCCACTCAGGGTGGACAACTTTGCTATGCTCTTAGGTCGGCAGCCACTGTAATAACTCAACGGTCCGAGGAATCCCATGATAATATACTTATCCAAGGTATTCACGGTACCACCGTAACAGTACTTATCCTAAAATAGGCATGGTTAGTAAAATAATCATGAAAACTAAATTTTTTAATACGGATCTCGATTTCTACTTCAACTTTATCTCTTGCCTGTCCATCTAATTCTTTCAAAATTGGGAGATATATCCAATCAAAATATTCTTAAATAAATTTTAGTTTTGGTCGGCCTATTTCAAGATCTAAATAATTGAATTTGATTCTGATCGCTCAGTGCTACACCCTTAAAGAGTGGCATCATGTTGTAGGGCTTAAAACACTATTTGATTTAGAAAAAAAAAGAGTATCTCAATGAATGATGTATGGGTTAGTTATGATCTCTAAAAATTTGATAGCAATTTAGCATCCCAATATAGCAGATCTTACTTTTGGACCAAGTCCAATCCTTTATATAGTAGTTAAAGTTGGTTTACATTGAGTCTAGTAATCCTTCTGAATCATTTTTTCAATGATCAATTAGACAACACATCAGTCAATGAATGAACAGTACTATGAGGATATATCACTTATATGGTGATGGCTTGTTTGGATGACTGGGCTACTGTTTGTTAAAACCACTGCTAAAGAGTAATTATTGCTGAAATAACCATTTACAAGATATATTTGCGAAAAGTATCTGAAGGTAGCTTTTGATTTAAAAACCACAAGTTTATCTATAATGCTGAAGAAGCCTATAAATTTAAGGCTCTCTTTCTGCACAAGAATCAACTCTAATTACAATCTAAAATTCGGCATGAAATGGGGACTCTATGCATCTTTATCATGTATGTTTAAATTCTGTATTCATTCGTAGATTATGGTCTTTATATTTTATGGTTTTTAACCACTGTACTATTTTATTATTCTAAGACTTTTTTGTTGTGTTTTTTTAATTTTACGTGAATATCTCTTTAACAAAATCATGCTATAATTAATTGAAACCTTGCCTTGATCATATGGAAGAATGTATGAAAAGAAAGTAACAAATTATGGATTAAATCATGGAAGACCTTAAATCAACTTGAGACTAATGTTACGGCCACATACTTTGTGATCAAATGAGTGACGCAAATCATATACTAAATTTCTAATTCTTGGTCTTCCAATTGTTGATCACTTGATCACTGATCACAAACAAGCAGTTGATTATTGATCCCGAAACAATAGAGTTAGATATGCAAAGACCTAGTCACATCTGTCAGTTATAACTCAAACTAGTAACCTATTTTATTGTTTTCTTTTCCTACCATGGTTAACGAAGACTAATCCTACTTGAAGAGTTAGACCATGTTGTAAGATCGGGAGGTAACACTTCACTTCTTTTGGATGGGTAGATTGTAAGTACTACCATAGCTAATAACTTGTACAACAATTTGCGGTTAGACTGAAAGTTGGCCTGCCAAGATTTCACCTCCACCAAGGATAGTAGATTCGTTCTCGTAAATGCACATTTCTTTCCAAGGATGGAACCCACGTAGCAACATGGGAGATAAAAGTAGAATGTCTACATCGAGGTAGAATTTCTAGAATTATCAAATGCTTTTTTTTTTTTGCTTGCAATCTTTCACCACTTGAATTCTCCTTTCAATCTAATGTCGCATCTCGTGGACTTAAGAGTCAAACTAAATTTCTATATTTCAATACACTCAACCAAGTGGCAACTGATCAACCAATCAAAAATTCTCATGGTCATGTCAGGGCCATGATTCCTCGTCCTCATGTGCCATTAGGTCATGCAAGGCCATGCTTCTACACATCGGCTGCTTTGTCATTTCCGGCACCCTCACCATTGATTTTTTACTGAATTTGAGAGATCGCTTTCCAACTCTCATTTCATTGTCTTGTGATTATAAGTTGGATGGCTAATTGTAACAAAATTCACCATGATCCATGTTCATGAATCCATTATTTATATTGCACTCAAGATGGCAAACTCAAATTAGCTATGCACATATTTTCTGAGACAGTAATTTTTGGTCCATGTATGTGCTTAGAAACCCACAATTTGCTGTGTTTGTGAGCATGTATATTGGGTGCAAATTGTATCTTTCGCGTGAAAGGATGATTGATTTACTTTCATGGCATGAACCACTGGATCACATTTTGCATATCTTTCAGATCGCGACATCTGCTTCATGATCTATGGTGATGATGGAAGGGAAAGTTGGAGCACTTTAAAAGCTGTGTAAAATGTGACCTAATAATTCATGCTGTGAAAGTGGACTAATCATTCTTTCGTACGGAAGATACAATCCGAACCAAGCTTATCCAATAGCAATTAAATGATAAGAATGCTTGTAAGAGATCTAAGAGGTCATGGATAAGCAACCTGCCGATTTCAAATTGATTAACCAGGGTGATACCACAATCAAGCAATGCTGATTGGTTATCTTCCCAGAAACACTTTAACTTCTTGGCACGTGCAAAGACATGCCGGTAACCTAATGCATAAGCTAAGGATTTTTTGTGTTGTTGTTGTATGCTGAGTCAAAAGCGATCATAGATCTCCAAGTTTGACACTCAATGTACCAAAAGAAGAAACCCCAAAAGGCCCCTCGGGAAATCGTTCGTGTGTTCACATTCTAAAGTCTAGTTCAGGTAAAACTCTCATTCATCTTGTGTTTCAAACATCTACTTGAATTCTTTAACCCAAAAAAAAAAAAACAATCTACGTGTATTTGATTGCAAGTCTCAGAGAAATCGCAGGACCATTTGATATAGTCCTTTTGAGCTGTAATCATGATATATGATTTGTGATCTGGATATTGTAATATGTTACTTTAGGCGCTATATATCATACTACAATAATTGGGTACTGCAACTTTTTTATCCTTAGTAGAATATCAAGAACTATGCAGAAATTCATATAAGAAACTAAATGCATGCATGAGCATGGGTATAGGTACGCATGCATGAGCATGCCTACCCATGCACAAGAAAATACATAGATTTGCATGTATATATGAATGTAATCATGTGTCATTTTACAAATACATTTATATGTACTCAACTACACAACCAAATACAAACTTTTATCACTTCATTATATGTACTTATGCGCACATGCACCACATATGAACAGCTAATTGTATAATGTCTTAATGTATCACCAAATATGGTGGGATCTATGTACCAAAATAACTTAGGGCACATTTGGATAGGCATATCTGGCATAAGAAATAAATCTCATGTTAGATTATTATATTTATATAAAAAGCATGTCAGAGATGGTAAAATAGATGATGGATCTATTTTCTGAAAGTGAAGATAAACAAATACCACTAGGAGGATGATATTTATTCTTTTCATATTGGATTATGGAGTAAAGTTTATATGAAAAAAATCATTTCACTTGATAGAAATACACTCACTTACATTATATTAATATTATATTAATTATATTATATATTTAATAATAATTATATTAATATATTATAATAAATTAATATATGGATTAATAATATCAATAAATAATAATACACTTGATATATTAATATATTTATTAATAAATATTAGTCATTAATAAATATTTAACAAATGTTTATTAATTACAATTAATCTAACATGGGGTTTATTAATAATTAATTTACTTATTTATATGACAAAATTTATTTATAATGAGAAATATATTTTCTAACATATATAATTAATTAAAATATTTATTATCTTATATAAATGTATTTAATATTTAAAATAGCTAATATTGATAATGTTTATGTAAATGGGTTGTAAATTAACAAATGGACTGAGAAAGAATGTCATTACTTGAACCATCTATTTAATGGTATCATTGATCAAGTAAAATAATTTTTTTTGATGTTTTTTTCTGGAGTAATTTTTACAACACCCTTAGAAAGATCCACCAAGCTGATTGAAACAAGATCTTTTTATTATGTTGTCAGGTCCCTTGCTCCAAAGTAGATAGCTGGCCATGGACACTGATTCCTATGAATTTCTCGAATTAATTGAGAGCTTATGAAACGCCATAAAGGCTATAGCTAAGCTGTTATTGATTTTTTCTACTTTTATGGGAAGAGCTAGTGATTCATGTGACGAAAAAAAGACAAAGGAGTGAAAAGGACATGGGTGACTTTGGAAAAGCTAAAGGAGGAAAAGAGGGAGGGGATGAATCAGCCAGTAGATGATAGGTGAGAAAGGCTCACTCCCTTAAAGTCTTCTTGTATATAAGCACTCACATGTTCATGAGAAACCACCAGGAGGCAGAGTAAAAGGAAGCCAAGGAAAAGAGTTAAAGAGGAAGGAAAGGAGCGCTTGTGTGGTCTCTGTGGTAGTAGCAAAGCTATTGCCATGGGAAGGCCTCCTTGCTGTGATAAGGTTGGCATCAAGAAAGGGCCTTGGACTCCTGAAGAGGACATCATCTTGGTCTCCTATATCCAAGAGCATGGGCCTGGAAACTGGAGAGCTGTCCCTACAATACTGGTGAAGTGTCCAAACTCCTATATTTTGTTTGCCTTTCTCTTTGCTTAGCTCCAATGGTCTGTGAGGATTTCTATCCGAGGTCTCCTATCTTTTCCACTTCTCTTGTTGCACATTGCTTTGCTTTCATATTATCAAATATCAATCATTTTTATGCCTTTAGTTGTCCTTTTGTTGTCTTTTTACTTTGGTTTAACTCTATTTTCTTAAGAAGAATTGCTTCAACTAGATTAAAGGGACCTGTATCAAATTCTGATCTTGTAGTTTAAGTTCGTTATATTCATCTTTGATGTTGTAGCTGTGAAAGATCTTTTTCTTTTTCCTTTTTTTTTTTTGGATTCCTTGAATATCGATCTTTCTTGTACGTACATACTACCAGAGAAACACATATCTCACTTTTCTGTTCTTTAAATCGTAGGCTTGCTAAGATGTAGCAAGAGTTGCAGACTCAGATGGACCAATTACCTCAGACCTGGAATCAAGCGTGGCAACTTCACCCCACTTGAAGAAGGAATGATCATCCATCTTCAGGCCTTGCTTGGGAATAGGTAATCTTAATTCTTTCTTCCATTCCGTTCTATCACATTACTTTCACAGATATACTGATTCTGTTTGCAATTAAATGATTATTTAATCCATTCTATGAATTGCCATGATTAGAAAGAGAAAGAAGAAGAAAGAACTGAGAATCTTGATTATTAGAACATGAGAAAAGAACTCAAGACTAATAAACCTTTTGCTTTTCGCTACTTATACTTCCCTCTTCTCCTCCTGTAGGTGGGCAGCAATAGCTTCTTACCTTCCCCAGAGAACTGACAACGATATAAAGAACCACTGGAACACCCATCTCAAGAAGAAGTTTAAGAAGTACCAGACAGCAATTGATAGCCATATGATCTCTTCTGATGCAGGCCCCAGCTGCAACGAACCAATATCCAAAGGCTACAAGATGGAGGGAATTAGGATCCCAGACCTCACTGCATCGCACTCACCACCCTCCAGATTCTATCAGAGTCCCTCCACCTATGCTTCCAACACCGAGAACATCTCAAGACTCCTTGAAGGATGGATGTGGTCCTCACCGAAGTCCACACAAGACAAGCACCAACAGAGCACCATCATCAACGACGCTGATGGCAATATTGAATCATTGCAAGGGAGTCAAGCTAAAGGTGATCAATGGAGCTGCGCTGCAATAGCTAAAGACGACCACGACTCACTGCTCTCATTCGAGAACCCTAGCAGCATCATGTGGACAAGTCATCATCATCAGTCGACTCGGTACTCCGAGGGACACAGCTTGCATCGGCCGATGCTGAGACCAAACATGGGGTGGCGGATGGCCGACAACAGCCACCCTTGTCTTTGCTGGAGAAGTGGCTCTTTGATGAAACCTCAGGGCAGGTGGATAGCCTCGTGGAACTTCCTGCTGACTGCTTCTTGAACCCAATGTCATAACATGGCATATCGTGCCCTCTTGATTCCTCTACCGAGCTTTGCATGAGTGGAAACAAAAACAAAGTGCATAAGCTGTCCAATGGCCAACTAGTGCTACCGTCGTCCAAGAAAACTTTAGGAATAAGTTTGGAAGGGAATGGAAATGTGAGGATTATATGAAGTTAGTCACCAAATTTAAGATAAGCAGCAATGTTCCTGGGAGGATTATGTGAAATAAATCATCTATCCAGCCTTAAACTTCATGGGATCTTTTTGCCTTTTCTTTCCTATATTTTTATACCGAAAAGTATATACCTACTCCATGTTTTACTCAATTTTACCTAGGTTTATTTTGGATCAATGATCCTTGTCAAGTAAGAGTGAAACTGTTTCGATCTACTAAAAGAGATTTTAGTGATACCTATGATAGAGATCATAGTATGTCTCACTACCAGATAGAATTGAACCTATGAGGTCACATATAAAGGGAGAAGGCCTTGATTAGTTATAGTTGAGCTTATAAAGTATCAATTAATATGGATTTAGAGAAATCCTATTGGGTTCATATTAATCTTGCTAGCACCTGGGTGAACCTAATTTCTCTTATAGTTGGTTTGCTTATATAATAAGCATTAGCCAATTCCTACACTTGATTTGAACCTAATTGAATTTGATTCAATGGCCTCCAATAGTTGGATGTTTAATTTATGACTTAAATTAAATTAGGAAAGAGTTTCTTGATTTTATTCATCTTGATTTAATCAAGAATCGTTGAAGTGAATTTATGAAATCATATGGACTAATTTGTAAGCATTTAATTGGATCTCATATGATGGGACACCTAGCACTGGGTGTGGGCATGGGTGAATTATGGGTGGCATTCTATTTATTTGGTCCAAGTATATTATGATTAGGACCTCTAATATGATTAGGAGGAGGGATCCTAATTTGATTAGAATACTCATTAAATATCTATTTAAAGGATCCTAGCCCTACTTCTCACATTATCTCATGATCTCCCATCCTTGCTGCCACCTATTACTGTGCCCATGCCCCCCTCTCCTCTCTCTCTAGCCCACACCCTCTCTCTCTAGGCATCCCTCTTGGAGTTAGAAGAGAGCTGGGCAGCATCCCTTTTTTTGGTGTCAAGTGTTGGTGCCAAGTTGTTGGTGGTTTCATCCTCTTCCTCTCAAGTTTGTTAGGAGTTAATTACAGTCACTTCTTATTCGTTGTTCTTCTTGATTAGTTGAGGGATCAAGAAAGATTCTTGATTTCTTCAAGAATGAAAAAGAAGATCAAAAGGGTTCACGAATTGATCTCTATCTAGGCTTGGTTCAAGCCTACTCAGGCTTTCAATTCAAGCAAGCAGGATCCAAGAGAAATAATTGAGGTCGGCCCTATGGATACTGATTGAGATAGGATATTTGTGCTGCTGATTCAGAGCCTGATCAACTCCAGATCTAGAGATTGAATTGGATTCAACCTCAGTTGCAGGTTTGAGGCAAAAGAGAAAATGATTCAGGTAGATGAATTGATTACAGAATTTCTTCATTCATCCTAAAATTAGTTTATGTTAATTTCAACATATGAACTAGATCCATAGATACTTTCATACGATGAATGTATGCTTGGATTAAAATATTTAATCCAATTTTTTATTATATTTAGATTTAGAAAAGTTTTGAAATCCACATGCACTAACACCTGAGAAAATTTAATAGGATCATCACGGGGACGGTGATTGTTCTGGTAAGATTGGTGCACAGATCACTTCTCTTAAGATAGATGAATCTCGAGTCAATAGTATGGAGATATTGGAGCGAGAGTACAGATGGTTGTTAGAGAACAATGATACCGAGCATGACCAATATGAGAAGTCACTTGGATGTCTACTCACTCATCAGTGACATTCTCGATGCTGCAGTGGTGTGACTAGTTCTTAGATCTACAGTGCCTCGACTATTCACAATGAGATTGCTATAGTTTGACTGCACCATACCTCGATGTTCTAGCCATATATTATCTTGAGATGTATGTTGTCTGCAGTTGGTTCATTGTAGGAATAGGGTGTGCATCTAAATAAGATCTATCGATCTTAGTAGTTAAGGAGTAGTCTTATGTAATTTATGAGATTGAGTTTGAAAGATCTTGAACAGGATAGTATGAATGATAAAAATTTTTTTTATTAGATTTCACGAATGAACTCAAGTCGAATAAAGTTTACATATAACAGACGATGGGGTTTGATGAGTTTTCTATAACCTTCATCTTGTCGGGACTCATGATAGAAGAACTAAATCACACGATAACTATACCTAAAGGTTCATTCTTCTGTTTTACTGGATTGTCACTACATACTGTTAGACGTCACTGATGGATTATGAGACCAACGAGCATTATTTTGATGGTCAATAATTTTCGATTGTTGAGTTAGAATTGTTCCAATCCATTGAAAGCAGTTTCAACGATATTTTAATGGAGATCAAAATATATCTCACTATCAGATAGAATAGAACCTACGAGATTACATATAAAAGAGGTATTGACTGATCGGATCATTAAATCATGATTACGAATCGTAAAAAGAATGAGACTTACTAAGAGTTAGTAAGTTATAGGAGGATCGAAAAAAATCTCACTGGACTGGGACTCTGTCAAATTATAATTGTTGCAATTATTTGATTTGATCAAATATTAGGATTGGGTTTCAATCGAATTAAATCAAATTTAATTTGATTATTTTTATTTAAGTTTGACTGAAATTAGGTTTCATAAGTTTAATGAGATTAGATCTAATGAATACTTAACCAAACCTATCTAGGTTAGGTTTAACCTAAGCTTTAACAATATTTGATTTAGATTGGATCCTAATCAAATTAAATCAGATTTAATTTAATTAGATATATTTTGAGTTAGAGTCAAACTGGGTTTCATAAGTCAAATAGGATTGGATTCAATAAATGCTTGACTTATGTTGAAACCTAAATCTAATTGAACTCCAAGTTTTATTGGTTTCCAACCAACTTTGATCCAAGTCTACAGAGGAGATCACACCAAAGGCCCCATGTCCAAGGGCCTTCATGCCCCAAAAGTTTTGTACATGAAATTCTTTATGGCATGGAGAAAACATAGGAAAGAAAGGGGTGGGGCAGCAACTAAGAGATAGAGTCCTACTCTATCTCAACAAATCCCTAACCCTAGAGTTGAATTTAAATAGAGGGAATAAGGGGACACCTCCCCATGAGATAAGTCAAAAGGAGGGATGCCCCCTGGCTAGGATGTGAGAGGTTTGTGCGTGGAGTTTTCTTTTGGATGCCACATCTTCAATGTGGAGAGAAAAGGATGGGACACCCACTTCCTCTTCCTTCTTTCTAACAACCAAGAGTTGGTTGTTGATAGGTAACTCTCCCTCTCTCTCTTTTGTCCAAAGGTTGGACATGTCTCCTTCTCCTTAAAAGATGTCTAAGAGTTGGACATGAATAAATTGAATTTGATCTAATTTTTCTCTCCTTATTGGTCCATGAGATGGACACAAAATTCTCCTCTACCTTTCATAGATCTAATCTAAAGGTTGGATAAGAAGGAAGAAGAAAGAGATTAGATCTCTTATCTTCTTTCATAGATCTTCATATTTTCTTTTGAGAAGAGAAAAGAAAAATGAAATTAGATGTGATCTAATTTCATCCTCTTTTTTAGATCTATTTGATTCTTTTGAGTAGAGGATCAAAAGATCAAGCCGATTCGATAATCCAGAGAGCGATCTCTGTAAGAGAGTTAGCACCCTAATGAGATTGAGACCTCCTGATCAGATCAGTCTCGGTGGATATCTGTAGAGGTCAGACACTTATGCGGCTATGATGAAATCTCGAAGACATCCACGAACTATCAAATCGCTATGACGATCTACCTGCGTAAAGGTATGAAATCCAGATTCCCTTCATAGATCTTAATGTTGTAATTAATGATGATGCCAAGTTATTGAGATATGATCTCTTATGCATACTAGTTA
>KE504708.1:1552238-1566967 GCA_000441515.1 Elaeis oleifera | reverse complement strand
GAGACGCTGTCTCTGACGACCACAAAGTACCATGAACACATCACTACCCAACTCTGTAGTGGTTATGTCGGTCACTGTCCATTTAGAGGAGTTCTCAACCTCTACACTGTTTGCTAAGGTGGGAAGAGATAGGATAACTTACGACCCACCGCCCAGCCGGCGCCGGGCCAACCGTTCCAAAAGCGGAAACGGAGCGCAGAGAATCTGCTTCAAATTTATAACCCCATGACGCATTCACACGTTAGCTTTTCAACTTTTCGTCTCTCTCTCTCTCTCTCTCTCTCTCTCTCTAACTCACTTACAATTTATTATTTCTAGGTGTAAATTAAATTAATTTACAATTAATTTGTGCCCATCTGCAAAAGATACGGTTTTTGCATGTAGTCGGCTTTAATATTTTAAATATATTTTACATAAAAAATTTGATATTTATTTCTCTCCTACTAGATTTTAGCAGTAAAATCAAGTTTGACAACCAAGAAATAAAATACAGTACTCACTTCTCTAACGAATTATTTAAATATCAAGAAGTGAAACAAAGATATCTGTTTTGGGCAACTAAAGGAGGTTGATTGTTTGCAAATAATTGATTCCTCATGAGACAAAGGAAACAAGCAAAAGAGAAACATTGAGCTAATACAGTTTTTGGAAATGCAAGTGTCTACGGTGCTTTGCTAATTTATTCTTATTAATGGCTTTTTGTCTAAATTTCTCTTCCTCTTCTTGATCAGGTCCACTGCTTTTGTGGGAAGCCGAGATTCCAATCTTTTGTTCATGATTTTGCATACTATATGCACTTTACATTCATATGCAATACATGGTTATTGAAAAACAAAGAAAAGCGAAATATCATTGAGTGAAGAGGTGTATGGGGATTGGATGGGATCTAATCTAATATTTCTCAAGAGGAGTCCGGCTTATTTTATTTTATTTAGTTGAGAAATCGAACCAATACAGCTAGATGGTAGGTTTGGCTTGAGTATGCAGATTTAGACCAGGCATATCATTAGGATTGAGTACATTTGCCCAACATTAACAACAAAATATTTTAAAATCAAACCATTTAAAATTCTGATAAAGGCCATCATAATAGACCAATCAAATGCTCCAATTCATTAAGTAGTGTTGCACTTTCAAAATCACTCTCAAAGCCATTCATATACCCTATCATTGAAGGGAAAGCAATAATAATACATCAAATTGAATGAAGTATAATGAGTAACGTTTCCTAGTTAATAAATAATACAACGTCTATTTTACCTACTCTTGCATGGACCCGTGAATAACATGTGCAGTTCTTCCTGATACTTAATCCAAGTTTATTTTATGTCTTTCAAATACCATCACATCATCAAAAAAAATGCATGCCATACTAGTCCTTTTCTCCCTCATTTTTATCTCTTCCTATTCCATCTGGTCAACACCTAATTGAATGTAGTAATTACATATCTGATCACAAAAAAGACCCTCTCCTTCCAACATGCAACATGAACCATCTCCAACCTCCTCCATGTAAGTTATCCAATGCATGGGAACACAAAAACACTACTAATGCCAAAGATCGAGTTGCTACCATCCTATATATGAAAATTGGACAACCCTACTCTTGTTCCTTTGTTTCTTTTGGTCATTTAATGATCAAGCCCCATCGACCAAACACTTTGCTCATGATTCATCATTTTAATGGCGATATAAATTTTAGTCTTTAGCCTATCAGAGAGAACAAAAATAATCTATCTATACTTGTAACTCTATTATGAGCATGTCTGTCACGTCTGGTGGGGTGAACGGAAAGTCTGAAGAAAAATGGAAGGGGAGAGGGTGGGAGAATCATTTGGTGAGACGTGGCAAGCTGTGTCGCGCAAAACATGAGATGCTTCCGGAAATTACGACTCCTGTCTCACTCTATCTCCCACTGGCTGGTGGATTTGGCATCAGTCAATTGTTTCCACCAACCATTGAGCACAGGTACTTCCATTGCTTCTCTCGTGGCACAACTGATATATCCTTGGTACAGGGTGAACCGCCGATGGATCCCGTTATGTTACATATACTATTAACCTCAATTTAAATGGTAATTGTTATTGGACTATTGTAACTAGCTAGTAATTAACATTGGCATGATCTTTAATTATTTGTATCAGTTGGAGAAATAAGTTCTTTATTTGGTGATTAGTAGTTTGCACATATGAAATGATTATTTTTTCATTTTAAAATGTCTTTATTGCCAAAAAAAATTTAGTTTTAATCAGGGCAATGCCAGTTAAATCATGGCAAAAAGTGATCTTTGGTGGATGCATTGGCCACCGGAACTTTGGTAGATGTTAAAAAATTTTACCTTGATGAGATGTGATGGACAGTGGAATGCTATTTATAAAAGAGAGATGCAGCTAAGGGTTTGACATTTATACAAAAACCTCTTCAATTTTTATTAGTATTATTTGTTACCGTAAAACTTTGGAAAGAGGTCAATGGTTGATTGAACTGAAGATCGGTCAGAATTTGAGCAGAAAATAATGTTTTATTATCTACAATCAAAATTTTTTTGTCGAAGCTTGTTCGATGAAAGATCTTTCAATATTTAAGTTAGCTAAGCTTTGAGAACAATTTAAAAGGAGAGAGAATGAAAATTTGATTTCAAGATCTATTTATGATATACAGTAATGGGACTTAATTATGCATATGCATAATGTACAAGATGGTTGTGGATGGATGGTTATTATAGGTATGATAGTGAAAATATTGACCTATGTATATATGAACGAAGGAAACCGTATAGGTTGAGCGGAGCGAGATGAATTGATAAAGTCTATAAAAATTATAGGATGCTACGGGGTATTATGATAATTATCATTATCATCATTATCATGATGATGAGATAATAAATGGTGTTCAAAAAAAACAAAACGAGAAAATCATGATTTATCTGCCATGACGGTTTAGCTTTCTGTGTGAACTCCTTGACCAGAACAAGAGTCCAAGAACTCCTTTCCGGCCTGCAATAACTTTGACCAGGGTTCCTTCTTACAAGTGTGCGTATCTTAGCCCTGGATTCGGTGGTGACCCGATTCTGCATCCCTCCAAGGGCCCCCCATGTGACGCGCCGTGATATCTTAACAACACGTGATGCATGTGGAAAGCGGAGCCAAGTAGATCATACATGCTTAGCCTTTTTTTACACCGGAGGAAAGTTCCTCCATGGACCCTCCACTAATTTATCTCATACGTTACCTAAATTTTTCATGTTTATTTCTCTTCCACTTTGCAGGTTCTAGAATGCACATAACATTCTACAAATGGTTACATTAAAAATAAATAAATAAAATTTTATCAAAAAAATGTATGCAGTAGTAGCAGTAATTGATTGTTGGTATATTACTACTGGCAGCTCTGCCATTTGATTTTTTTGTTACTATGCGTAACTTGTTAACCCAACAATGGAGCAACGGAAAATTTATGTTTCTGACTTGGAAAATGTGTGTTTCTAGAAACTTTATACGTTTCTTTCTTCGTTAGGTTATAATTGTTCAAAGGGCTAAGAAAGGACAATTGCTAACACTTGGCTGATCAGAGCCGGAACTTGTTAAGGTTTTGAGCTGACTTGGAGACCGTCAATTCTTGTGTCAACTATGTCATGGCAAAACGGCCTAGTTTTCTATCAGGCTCGCCTAGTCTTCAAATTTCGGTGATGTCTAGATTTTAATTAGTTTATGACCAAATCTGAAGGTAGAGTCGGTTGGTAAATGAAGTCGAGGAGGGACCTGATGTTATATTAAAATTTCAGTTTCAATCATTCTTTGTAAATTAGCCTTCTTTTAATTATTTCGTGTGGCAATTTCAAAAGGCTTAGACAAATATGGCATGTTAATTCCAGTTTGAAAACGGCTGCAATCATTAGGTTATATAGCCCGGTGTGTGCACTAAAGCAAAATTTAATTTCACAAAGTAAATAACCTATGTTATGCATCTTTCTTCAAAAATAACAATATTAGATCTATGCTATGACAACATTTTCTATTTATGCATAGACAAACTGTTACTTTTCTCCAAAAATGAAAGTTTTTTACCATGTGAATGGCAGGTATAGTTGCTATATTTCTCTAATTAATAATTTCTTGATATGGTATTAATTATTTATTTAAAATAAAGAATAATAGAAAATCATTTCATATCAACGTTTCCTTCTTTCTTTTTTTTTGGTTCGGGATAATTCAACATCAACAACTACAAACATTTCATCTTTCTAACATGACCACATCAGATTGTGTACTGCAAATGTGAGTCAAGATCTTCATTTGCAAACAGCTATTTTGCCATATAAACAAAAACTGCTGAGTGTCAATCGGTTGGCATGCCTTCAAATTACCTAGCTTTATGTTGTTAAAAATATAGATTTTTTTTTAAGGAGAAAAATAGAACTCTTGCCCTATAGCAGGAGAAGATATTCGTTGCAATGGTGATACCACGTCAAAGTTGTCATAATCCAATCAAAAATCAAAAATCGATGGTTAGTATGGGACATCATTCACGAGAATCGATAAAATATACGGCACTCGATGAAATGCAGGCGTTCTCATTAGGTTGTGATAAATTTGACGTGGTATCACTGTTGCAACGAATATTTTCACCCATAGCAGAATCTTTTCCTACTCACACTGTATGGCCAACTGCAGATGGGATCTCAACCATCTATTATGACCTTTATCTTGTCATCCCTTACCACCTGCACTTTACTACCAAATTCTAGACAAAACTAAGTTGATAATATGAACACTTTAGACTGTAAAAATATTTCAACATTCATTCACGGATTCCCGGTTCCTTTCTAAAAGTAACCATGCATGCTTCCCACATTCAAACCTCAAGGAGGTATACAAATCCATATCAATCTTCTGCATGCCTTTTGAGCAAGCAAACATCTACATAAAATCATTAACGCATCATCTATCTCGTATTCATGAGAATCCTGATCATCCAAGTAAGCCCCTCATTAATAATTCTGCTCATCACCATGGGATGGAGATAGAGGAGCTGGCCTTCTTAACGACTAGGTGGTCACAAAGTAGATGAAGAGTTCACGGGTTAAGGTAGGATTTAGGAACAAGATATAAAAAGTGCAATGCTGGCTCGGAAATTCCAGATACCCCCTTGAATGATAGAACCGATTGGATTCGAGAAGCTCATGTGACCCTTTGCTTCTCCTTCCTTTCCTTTCTTTTTGACAGCTTGTCGTTGATCTAAGCTACCTACCCGTGATGAGCTTTATTAGTTGACATAGATTTTTATCTGTCCCAATAAATATTTACCGTACTGTATGGCTAAAGACCAGCATGTTTTAAATAATTTTTTAAAAAAAAAACTTGTCCTCATTCGCGTCTACATCCATGGGCATACTCTTTCTTACAGAAGGATCCATGTTTAACATTCTATGGATGTGGGCGATGATGCTGATAGACCGGATCTGGCATGCTATGTCTCTTTAGGACGGATCCATTTAAGATCTAATTAGATTACATTGGAGTGAGAGCCATCTTAATCTAGCCATAGTCTTACTTGACATTCGTGTACAAAAACAGCATGTTATTGCCTTTTCTAGCACAATATCATGTCCATATTTTTTTTTTTCCTTTCCTCAAAATAAGTTGTACATGTATGTGAAGTATGGTGGCCGAATCTGTCTGAAGATATGTTAGCTAGGATTGACTCCATCTCTGCCAAGATGAGGTTAGATGCCATTAATTGTACCAAAATCCAAGATAGCTAGCCAAAATTGACCTGACATTGTGGACAAGATACCCAAGCTCGAACGTTGTCAATAATTAGCACACTAGTTTAGTAGGCAAATTTGACCCATTCCCCTACTTTTAATCGAGTCAAACTCTAGACCCTTTAGGATAGTTCAAAGCCTTAGGATCCTTGCCCTGGGCAGCTGGTTGAAAGCGATCCTTGTTCAAGTGTGAACTCTTCCCATGTTATCAAACATATGTTGCAACCAAGTCCACCTTCTACTCGTCACATATTCGTGGCAGAGGAAAATTGTTCAAATGAATGACTTCTCAAATTTCAACTCATGAATTTTTTAAAGCAAAAAGCACAATCTTATTCAAACAATTCGGGGTCAACTTTGTAACTTGTCTTTTGGCATGCAATCTTATTTAGATACTCTATCTCGATGATGATTTTGTAGTTTTTTTTTTTTTATATCAATTTTACATTTTTATCCGATCCTTCTTAGGTTTTTAACACAACTTATTAGTGCAAAGCATCATTTCTATTTACAGGTTAGTCTAGTTTAACTCTTGATGGATGTGGCTAATAAAAAAAAAAATGAAGTAATTCTTCACAAAATGATCCAAGTAAGAGCCTCTAATTAAATAGACCAATTCAACACTAGTACTCCCTATATAAACTTGACCATCCACCAAACTGGTGGATGGATCAGTCTCTCTCCTTTAGTTTGATAGTGTGTACTACAGAGAGTGACCGGCATTCCTTTTGCTTAATTGACACACCATGGACCACATTCATGTTAACTTTATTTAACTCAATTTTCGTGCAAGGCAAGAAACAATAATTGATGTATGACAACAGATCAAGATGGAGTGAAGGAATTAAAAGGAATGATTTCATGCCAAGAGATTTAACAAGTATGAAAATAAAGGAGGGATGATGTCAACAAATAGCATCAACAATATAAACAATTCAAGAAATTCCATGGAATCGTTAATGACTTGCGAGCACGACTATAGGCCCTATCTCCCTATCTAAGTATATAAATCCCATTCCCTGCCCCCATGCCGACCCTTTAATTCAATAATTTGAATATTGGCCAACCTTATATATAATGGCATTAGTAAACCAATTATTCGGACATACTTGACACACTATTCTTTCAGCCACCATAAAGTTCTTCAACAATCAAAGAATTTTTTTAAATGCAAACTAGAAAATTATTCGTGGAGAAGGGCTGCGAGTCAACAAGACACAAGGGCATCATGACACACCGAGGTGACCTGGTTTTGTCCCTGGTCCTATGAGTATTATGCTGAAAGGACAAGATTCGAAGTTAGCGCAGATCTCGGATCATGGGACACCAACGAGGTCTCTTTTGCCACCATTATATTCTAGGTTGGAAGTTTAACTTAGAGCTTTGAATTCCAAAAGAACCCTTTGCATTCCCGCCGCAAATTCCATTGCCAATTCCAAGACCCAACCACGATCCCAAATCATGGATGCTTAGAGGTTAGGATATTCATTTGCATAAATTGTAACAATTAGGACCTGACTCAAAAGGATTAGCCAGAAATTATAATCTGAGTTCATTAACCCTATATAAGTACTTGCAACATATAACTAATGTGGAATAACTAGGACATCGGATTGAGAATCCAAATCTAATCAAATCAATTGCAAATATTATTATTAACCTTTGAGCAATCCCAAAAAGATTCATACTTTAGTGACCCCTCCATATCAGTCATGGATGTCCACTCTGATATTATTTATAACAATCCAAGATCTTATCCAAAAAATCTAACAAAAAATTATTTTTCGAGCTCCTTGATTCTATATAATTATTCAAGATCTTTCCATCATACAATCAATATGAGAGATAAATATATGCACACATGAGTATTTACATCAGAAATGAAGGGAATATGGGACATAATGCTAAATTCATGTATTTCACATCCCTCTTAATCTATCCAACACCCATTCTTGTAGATGGAAAAACAAAGGAGTAATTTGAGCTTGAAATTTGTGCTTAGCATTTCTTGCTTTCGCTTAGACCTTGAGTTGAGGATAATATATCTGGAACACTAGCATTAAGGATAATAAATTTGGAATGCGAGTGTTGATCTAGCCCTTGTGGACCATAGCTCTTAAGAAATGTGATGAAGGTGGGCATGCTATATCCAATCGAGACAGCAATTTTTTCACTAATTCTAGATGAATTGCAATCAACATACTTCTATTTGCCTAATTATTGGCATGTGTTTCTTCAAATTTACAGATCAATCCAGTAACCTCTCTCCCATATTATAGTAGAGATGAGTTGGCAATAGGGGTCAATACAGGGATAAGTGGGACTGAATCACGAGGGCTGAAACATGATGGTACTATCTGGTTGCACCCAATCATTCTAATCTTAACCATGGTAAGCAATTGCCTTG
The DNA here is from genome assembly GCA_000441515.1 of Elaeis oleifera. Lineage (NCBI taxonomy): Eukaryota > Viridiplantae > Streptophyta > Magnoliopsida > Arecales > Arecaceae > Elaeis > Elaeis oleifera. The sequence goes on along the minus strand of KE504708.1, from coordinate 1,558,793 downwards.
GTGAATCCTTTCCTTAAGTGTATGACCAAATTAGGTAGTAATCCTATACATTAAAAAATCTATAAATAATAAATAAGTAGAATCAATAAACTTAATTTTGAGGCTTGATGGAAAGCAATGGAGAACTTTAATTTGTACTTAGCATTTAGGCTGGATAAGAAAAGGCCTCCTTGACTTATCCTAGATGCAAGGCTGTAAAATCCATATGCAATTTGCCCAACTCAAGTAACTTAAGCATGGCCTTCTCACATCACAAATGCATATTTTGATAACAATCTATCCGCAATAATTCAAAAAACCTAAAGTGGAAAAAAAGAAAAAGCAACATGTGCCAAATCATGTGATGATATAATATATAAATAATACATTGAGAAGAAATAAAGAAGCTAAATTGCCAAAAATGCGATCAATTTCTATCTAGTGGTCCACCGAGTCAATCGTGGCAAGGGCAACCCTTTACTAACTCATGGAGGTACATCATGTTTAGTTTCCAACAATGACCATCAGGGCTTTATTTCTTTTTGAGAAAAGGTTAGTATGACCACCACTTGATTTACTTCCACACCCCTTTCTGACAAAAGTTGCTTGCATCAATTTCTTTTAATTTGTTTATTAAACCATACAAGAGAAGCCCAATGAGCACATTGGCACAAAATAAAGAGACATGATGGCATACTCTCTGGCAGTCATCTTAATGTCTGTATGAGTGGTCTTAAGTTGAAAGAAATATAAGCTCATACTTCAACAACTTTGCTTCTCTAGCTCTTGCTGGTTTGGCACCGAACAGTCGATCCACTTCCTGGTGTGAATCCATGCATGGCCTCATAAACAGTTGTCATATATATCTTAGCATGCCATGGCCTTTTAATATTATTGGATAGCAGACGGTAGTTGAAGGCAAGAATTTTTTAGAGGCCCTGATTAGCTACGACGCAAGTGGATGCGAGTCTATAAAGATCTTAGAACGACCACTGACTTGGTCGCAGGACACGAGCCTTGGACTCGCCAAGAAACAATGGCTTCATTGGATATAATAAACATAACAACGATGTAGTGTAGAGAGACAAGTCATCTTTTTTATAAAAGAGGACGGAGGAAGGGGTTGGTCTGGCAGGCATGGGAAATTGATATTCCTTGGGCTCATGATGAATTCCAAGTCCAGATATACCAGAATTTCTCATGGGGTTGATTATTTTAGTGCGTCCAAACCTCTCGTCCGTGGACTTGGTGACTAAGACTGGCCACCTCCTATAGCTAGCTGATAGCTCCGATATAATATATACATTCCTCTGCAGTAACAAATATTATCGAGTTATGATCTCATATTGTTAGCTTTTATGTGACTTCTTGTCCTTAAACCGTCCATATCATAGGTGGACGGCGAGTAAACGATGGAAAAAAGAATATAAAGTTGTGAAGGAGGTGTTATATGCCATTGGTGGTGTCATGGGGTCGAACTATTTCGGATATTGTCCTCTCGGGACTCGTCCTCGAATACACTTTTCGAAGCAATCATAGCATCAAGACGGGTTCTTAACAACTAGACATCATCTAGATGTTTCAGTAACGGAGCGAGCAACTTCATTAGACTTTGTCTTTGGATGCCATTCTTGGTGATCTTTTGATGACTACATCCGATGACTCACCATGACTGCTCAGAAGGAACAAACTCATCAGCTCCCGTCCGACCTCCCTATTCAAGCACCAGCCGATCATGTGGTCTGACTATCACCAACCATATAAGATGATTTTTTATGATCAACACCAATGATAATACATCCAAAGGTTCGGCAATGCCCCGATTCTAAATCATCGATCAGCCCAACTACGTGGGTTACCATCAAAAATCTTTGTTAGAACATGACCACTACCTACGATTAATAATCTCCAGATTCTCTATCCTAATGGTCTAACAGATTATGATTTAGTCTATCAGCCTATGCAATGGCCTACTATTCCATCTCTATATAAAGAGATAATGAAAGGATCCTCGAGGTACACAACATCAAGCTCTCACTCATTCTTCTACTATTCTCAATCTCCGGCTAACTTAAACATCAGAAGATCTCATCGAAAAACCTCTAACGAGTTTGGATTTCTTTTGCAGATCCATTATGATGTTCCAGCATCTAGATTTTTCTCTATATCCTTGGTCATTTCAGCACCTTTAGAGCCTTGATGTAATAGGTGGTAATAGCATCATGCTGCTATCTCTCCACATATTGCAGGGATCAATTTTTCCTGTGTCAACCCTGATCACCGGCATGTTTTAAATATTTTCGGTTGGCTCCGTAGGATTCAGGAATACACATCATTCGCTGGAGCAACTAAGGAACAATGAGGTACAATTTACTAGCTAGGGGCAGTCGCATGATATTGCCATCAGGTTGCATTCATCATATCTTTAAGGACTGTTTGGTAGGAGATGATATTTTATATCACCTCAGTGATGTGAGCTAGGTGATGTGATAATCTTGTTTGGTGTTACAAAATTACATCCAATAATGAAGGATTCAGTGATAAATCCAGTGATAGCATCACGTACAATGCAGTGATACTATCACGATACATACCCTAGATGATAGTACATCACTGGATACTGGTGATGTGCTGAAATTATTTACGATAAAAAATATTCTAAATCAATAAATTGAAAAGAAATAAAAATTCTCATCGTCTTTTCTATAGATGCCTATCTATTGGATGTCAATTTATTTTATTAACAGATTTAGTTAAATAACATAGATATCTTTTATTTATTTATTAGATACTTATTTATTTCTATAGATAGATATGGTTAATTGGCATGGACGATCATGCTAAATCCTTCATGCTTTTCTTTTTCTCATTTTATTTGGTGGGCTAAATCATTCCTAATAAGTAGCCCTAATATTAATGGCCAAAATTGGCTGAGCTTAGTCAAGCCTGATTATATATAATATTATCGCAATATCATTTTAATAGCTTCATCAAAATAATATCAATAATAATAATAATAAATAAATAAATATTATTATTACTACTGATATATGTTTTTGTGAGGAGTTGTGAATAAAGAATATTTAATCAAGTTGTAGAGTAATTATTATATACTAATATATAAATTATTTATGGTATTTTATATATAATCACTATCACTATTTAGTGATATATTAAATACAGTAAAATTTTATTTCTAATGATATTTCAGTGATATATCAAATACGATGATCACATATCACTCCACTATTTGCACATCACTCCAATATTCATATCACTCTAATGATCATATCACTCTAATGATTACATCACTAGTGATATATTAAATAACACCTTAGGTAATGACAAATAGATGAAATTACTCAGAAAAATAACAAGTCAAGATGCCAAAAAGCAGAGAAGATAAGAGGCCATGATTTTCTTGACATGAGTTCTTGTCTTGAATCCTTCCTTTGTAAAAAAATAATAAATTTTGTATCCAAAAAAAGAGAAAATAATAAATAAGTACAACCTAACTTTTTGACCCAGAGCAAAAAGTTACAAGTAGATGCGAATAATGGAATCTAAACCAAAAAATATACAAACATGGCTGGATATTTTTTTTAAACCACTTCCAACTTGATCAAGTTGAGATAAACATTAAAATAATAAGCATGAATTAGTGAAAGGAGTAAATTAGGTATAACTAGACCTAAGAACTAACCCAACTTGAACCAAAAAATATTATATAGCCCAAGACAATTCCAATTGGATGAGGACTTGATACTATATATATCTTAACCCTTTGTTCAAATATACTAATTTTGAAGCATATTTCATTTTTTGAGCTACCTCAGCTAGCGTGCATCCATAAATTAATAGTATACAAAGTACTTAGACACATGCTTCCCTTTACCAACTTAATTTGTGCGTAAATCTTTCAAGATACTAACAAGTGGAGTTGATAAATTTATTGGGTGTTGGATACCAAAAGCAGAATTTCATCCATCATCATGCAGATTCTTTTTTTTTTTTTTTGGTAATATCATGCAGATTCATTTGAAAATAATAATTTATGGTATTTGCACATCTACTTATACCATACAAATGAGATTAGCAACCAAACTTATTCATCATTAATAGAGATCACATAGACCATGATCAACTCGGTAGTCTCTATCTCAGACAAGATCACTAGCCATATATGTTGCATGGACGCTGTCTTGCTCCAGTCGGAAAGTGAGACAGCTTTGCCACTCCCATTTACCTTACTTCGTTCCTCGTGACATCATGATGATCTGCGTGGTTTTATTTAAGCTAATTAATTTTATACTCTTTCCGAGTGCAAACAAAGAAGACAGAATACTTCGTGGAAGGAGCCGAGGAAAAAGAAATCAATTACACAGAGGCAGGCAGGAGAGCGAATGGTTCGGAATAACAAAAGGATGCGAAGGTTTGTCAGTATCAACGACTAGTTATTCCATAGATGTCTCCTTTTATCCATCGTATTAATTCCCGAACGTCCAACTACTTACTTTCCGCGATCCTTTCGCTAGTAAAAGGGGTTCCCACAGGGAATTTTAGACCGTATGTCGTCGCCTCAGAGATATGGATGGCTTCCTTCCCATGCTACTTTCTTTTTTTAAGGTTTTGTTGTCAGCCATCTAGCGAGGAGAAGGCCTCGGGAGAAGAGGATGTCAACGGTGATAGGGGAATCGTTTTAGAGGATTAGGTGGCAGGCCACAAGACACTGCAAAACTTTTCTTTTTAATTTGTCGGGCTAACCTCTTCCCTACTAAAGAATGGTTTTTAGGTAGTGTTACTCTTGCTCTCTTCTGATGTGTCCCGAGAGTGGTGCAGATGTGGTGTTCCATCAATTCACTGTATCAAAAACGATCTATTCTCTCAAGAATCACACCTATGGCATTAATCCCTTCCTACATATAACACATTCAGGGTAATTTTGAGATAAGTGTGATGCTTATGAGCATTACTCTTACTAAAATTCTTTATTTTACGAGTCTAATCTTCATTCCTATATATCAATTTTGTTGGTTGCTGGTGTCTTTGCAATCTGTCACTATTTATGATATTCAGGTGACATTTTGCTCCCTAGAGATTGAATTTTCCTTGTTCTCTCAAGCAGGCATTCTTTGTTTTTGATGATAGTATTCAATCACTATTCAAAAGGATGAATTTACATATCGAGTCCTCAGAATAACTTATTTGGTGATCTCTCAAGAAAAGCACTATTTTTGATGTTCATTTTAGTTTGTTAGGCTATTCATTCATCTAGCATGAGATATATTGATGCTTTTTGAACATTGCAGTACAAAGAATAAAATTGTGATGCGATGGATTGCCCATTGTTTCCGTTACCCTTTCTTGCCATGATTTAATCAAATAATGATACACAAGTTGGTGAAGGACACTATACATGAGCTCCATCGCATTGGGCAGATTCTTAGGCAAGTCTATTGTGCTGGGTCATTTTAAATGGTGTAACTCTCCATGTTTTGGATAAGGCTACGTATTGGATGCATGAAAAATCTCAGATCTGATGAAAAAGTACATCTGGAAAACGGGGCTTCCATATTTTGGAGAGAATATTGGCCAACGTACACTCTACACACATAGGCATCATTATATAGATTTAAAAGCTAGAAGCATGTACAGCTGCTATGGAAGCGTTTGTGCCACCGGCAAGCATACCCACACAATGAGATTCCAAATAGCAAAGAGGACAAATATTCCACGGGTAGAAATAATAAACTGAGTCCTAGTAGTACTACGACGCAGATATAGTAGTCGTTGTACCTGCAGAAAATAAAGAAAGTCTCGTGAGAAGGAGGGGAAGGAAGGGGCGTTAAAATATCCCGGCAAGCGAAGGGCGTCGACGTCACAATTTGTCCGGACGTCTGCATGGGAGTTGACGTTGGAGTTTGTTAATTGGAGTGGGAGAATCTCGGGGAGGAATTTTGGGAGCTTTTTTATTTGTTTCATGGACTGGGAGGTGATCCCATTTGTAAGCTCGTGAAGCTTACTGCCCAACCGCAGTAGAAATTATATCTAGGGTCGGATCAAATGTACGTATACCATGAGAGAGTAAACTAATGGTGACAGAGATTACAAAATTCTTGGGAATGTTTTTAAAACTATATGGGATCTCGAGGCTAGTGAGTTGTAGCCCTCTCTTGGGTGGACCTGGGTTTGGCATTATATACTAGACCCAAGGAAGTTGGGTGCGTGTAGGGTGGACCTGGTGGTCCAGTTTTCAGGGCTACATCTAACCAGATCAAAGTCAGTGAAGTCGGCTAGGTGGAAAGTATTTAATGCGTGTAAATTCTCTTTAGCAAAATTTAATATGTGAAGCTCTCTGTCTCTTTCTATAGGGGGGTGGCGTGCAGGCACATGCCCAAGATGTGGTAGATCTCTTGTATTTGTGTATCTATATGGAGATAAATGTACACAGACATGCACGTATGGGAGCGAGATAGAGAGAGTTGGACTATTTTGCATTAAGTTTTCGAAAAAAACCAACGATTTAAAAAAATTATTGAACATTATCTACACCATATATATATATATATATATATA
>KE504708.1:1527664-1539062 GCA_000441515.1 Elaeis oleifera | reverse complement strand
ATTTTAATTATAATAATTATATATTAAAATTTTAACAACCACTAATAAAATTTAATAGTACATGATTAATAGTATAAATAAAAATATATATAAATAATATTAATAAAAATAAAAATATTATATTTTATTAAAAAATTAATCAGAGATAATTTTATTAATATTGAAATCTATGCTCCATCTTTTTTTTTTTTTTAATTTAAAAGAATGTAAAATGATGATTCAAAATAGATGAATAATTTATTTTTTTTATTATTTTTTTATAATTTTTTGAATCAAATCAGGGACGAAGGTCACCCATCGTTTCAATCTATCCATCTAAATTCCAACCAAACACAACATTAGAGTCCAAGATCCTCTGACCGACAAAAGATCGAATGGTTTGCCACCTATCGAACGGCCAATACGCCATAATCCTACATCGAGAGTACCAAAGATCTCGAGCAGGGTGCTGTTAAACAGGGTATAAGGAACCAACCTGACCGGACTCCGGAGCCATGTCTTTGCTTCCCGATGTGCGAGTCCTCAGCCCTTTTAACTCCCCCCACGGACTCCGCCAGCGAATTCCGTCACCCGCCCGCCCGCACCTTGGTTGGGAGACTGGGAGTTAGGAAGGAGACTTCTAGAGAGTGTTCCTTTTTGTGTACTTTTGTGCTCCTTCTCCGTGAAGGGCGGTCGCCATACCGGCGGTCCCTTTCCCTCATCCCCTTTGCCAGTCCCTTTCCGTCATGGATCCAGCCCTCGAGCGCCGCTACAGGGAGGAAGTCCTCCACCTCCACTCCCTCTGGCACCGCGGACCTCCCCGGAACCCTAATCCCAACCCCACCCTCCGGCCGGACACCTCCACCGCATTCAAGAAGGAAGCCAAGAACAAGAAGAAGTCGAACTCGAAGGGAAGAAGAAGCATCGGCGGCAGCGGCAGCAGCAACAGGGCTCGGCTGCTGCCTCCGATCAGCGCCCGGCCAAAGAGGTCGAATGGCCGTGCGGTCCCACGCCGGAAAGAATGATGCCTCTGCCACCTGGGCCGATTTTGTCCCCACGCCGGCGGCCCCCCAGACCCGGCCTCCATCCTCCGCCGAGGAGCAGGCGAGGGCCGTGGCGCATCGGGCGCAGCAGAGGGCCTGAAGGCCTGCAAGGACTTCTTCGCCAAGAAGGACGGCTCCGACGACGGGGAAGAGGAGGAGGAGGACTCCACGGCCGAGGAAGAGGAGGCCGGGAGGGAGATTTCAAGTTCTTCTTGGAGCTTTTTGAGGCGATGGGGAGTTGAGGGAGTATTATGAGAAGAACTGGGAGAAGGGAGACTTCAGATGCTTGGTTTGTGGGGCGATCGGGGAGAAGAATGGAAGAGGTTCGGAGAGTGCGTTGGGCTCATCCAGCACTCAAACTCGATCTCGAAGACGAGGAGGAGGGAAGCGCACCGAGCATTTGCGAGGGCTGTGTGCAGAGTGCTTGGTTGGGACATCAACAGACTGCCCAGCATCGTTCTCGATTCGGGAAAGTCTCTGGGCCAGTCCTTGGCGAAAGCTGCCAATCCACAGGTAATTTTTTTTCCTCTCTACAGTTTATGACTTTCAGGTTTTGTTCATTCGAATTTTATATGTTGTGAAGCGGTTGTTCGATCTCCCGCAAGCTTTCTTGAGGCAAAGTCTCCATTTTGGTGATCGATTTTCCTAACTTTGATTTCCCCATAGCATTTGGGTTGTTAAAAAAAAAAGTACTGTCAGTCTGTCACTGTTATTCCTATTTTTGATGGTTTAATTACTTTTATCATCTACTTAGCTTGGATAATTTAATTGCTCCAACTGTTCGATGAAATGCAGGAGGATATGCCTAAAGAAGATTTATCTGCCGAAGTAGAAGAGATTTCTAATGAAGTTGCTGCCGATGCTGGGACTGATAAAGTAGATTTGATGGACTGTGCTACAAAAGAAATTGAAGCTTTGCCTGGTGTAACAATTCTCCACTTTCACCTCTCTGTTTGCTGTCGTTATATGATGGCTATAAGGGATCAATATGCTTCCCCTTCGATGATCCAAGTGGCCAGGGCCACCAAAATTAGAAAAGGGCTAAGGGTGTAAATGGGGATCTGTTTATGAGATTAAATTTATATCCAGCTTGAGTTTGACCTTACTGTTTTCATGTTGCTATAATGCCTATTTTCATATGGTTGTCATGCCTAGAAGCTTTAAGGATTTTATTTTACTTCTCTCTTACCTTTTACAATATTCAAGTAGCATTGTTCTCCAACAGCTTCTTCTGTTTAAATTATTATGTTTGTCACCCCTGATGCAGGAAATTTTGCAGAAAGAAGGTGAAATTGATGAGAAAGAAAATGATGAGGAGCCAATGGATTGCATAGAAACAAAAAGGACCACAGAATTACCAAATGTATGTATATTTTGGCTCTTGGCTTACATTTTTTAAATTTCTAGTTGCGTTTTGAATTGATAAAATTGTTATCTGTGGAGCTATTTAGTTGTGGGGTGTTATTGACATGTAAGTCCTCCTTTCCCAATTCAATCCCAAAATATTTGCTTTGTCTTATAGAAGGTATCTACCTGTTAGTTTAGGTAAGGGAATGAAACAATCTCTGCTATCCAACTAATTATTAATTCCTGTGTTTTCTTTATATGAAAGGTGCACTTGGATGTACAATGATCTTTCATGATTTTCGTTTTTTTTTAAGTTATAAGGAAGGATTTTATATCACTGGGTGCTTGGCTGTGCAATGTTCTGTAAATGCCCTGAGTTATAAAATGAAATTTCTGCATTATGTTATGCTATCGTTTATGTTCTTTTCTCCTTATTGCTGTACATTTTTCCACTTTTAAACATCTTATTCAAGAAAAAAAAATACTCTACTTTCAAAGCTCAAGCTTTAAAGCAATGAAAAAGACAATAACTATTTTGAAGCGAAGTACCTCCAAATGCAGCCCAAATGATTATTATAGCATTATTAATTTTAATCTAACAAACTGGTAACTGCACCACAGCTCCACGATGGAGCTGTGGACCAAACCCATTTCTCCTCATGAATCATGTCTCTGCATGAGCTGCATGCAGGCACCCCATAGAATGCATCACATAAATTGCAATTAAACCATGTTGGTTTAAACAAAAAGTGAAAGAATCTCATAAGAGAGTGGTCCATTCACACTGGAATTAGTTAAGGTTATAACAGCCATTCAGAAGGAAAATTTGACACTGTCACCATTGGTTGGCTGTTAGGAACTATTTGGTCCCATTTGCCAAAAATCTAGGTGCTGGATTCCTTCTAAGAATACATGACTGCAAATCCTCTACTGACCAAGTTGTGGGAAATTCTCTCAACAAAGGGACATGGCAGATTTTGATGGGGAACAATGAATCTACATAAGACTCTCCTTCTGTTCAAAACTAGCCTGCTTAATGAATGGATGCAGGTGAGAGTGTGATTCCTATATGATCATAGTTGTAGAAGTTCCTACAATCACAGTGTGTGGCAAATTTTTAGCTGGCCATACAATTTGCATTCAGTTAATGAGAAGGTTTAGGTTTAAATGAAAAGCAAAACAGATTTAGATCCTATCTTGCCCTATGAAAAAATTGGCTGCATGTCCAAATTTAGAAATTCTTTACATCTTGGTTTGTCGAGGATGAGTTGCTGCAGGCCAGGGTCGCACAAGCAATAAGAATTCACCATACAGCTGGAGTATTTTCTGCCAATCAGGTTGTAGGGGATGACTGATGTACATTATGATCTGGGAATGGGATACATATTATGTTTTCAGAATGGATCAGGAATGGGAGAACAATGCATCGAAATCCATTAAGTTTGTGAGTTTATCATGTTTGGGAGTCTTATGTTCTTTTCTTCTGTCCTTCATTTTTATCTCATAATGTCATGCAGGAAGATGCTATTTGACCAAAATGAAAAGCTCTGTATTTTACCTTACAGTCCAATTTGTTATTTAGAATAAGATCTGTATAGAATATGTTATCCATATCTAAACAAAATATGTTATAGAACAGTTCGTTATTGAATTTTAATTGCTCCAACTGTTTGATGAAATGCAGGAGAATATGCCTAAAGAAGATTTATCTGCTGAAGTAGAAGAGATTTCTAATGAAGTTGCTGCGGATGCTGGGACTGATAAAGTGGATCTGATGGACTGTGCTGCAAAAGAAATTGAAGCTTTGCCCGATGTAACAATTCTCCACTTTCATCTCTCTGTTTGCTGTCGTTATATGATGGCTATAAAGGATCAATATGCTTTCCCCTTCGATGATCAAAGTGGCCAGGGCCACCAAAATTAGAAAAGGGCTAAGGGTGTAAATGGGGATCTGTTTATGAGATTAAATTTATATCCAGCTTGAGTTTGACTTTACTGTTTTCATATTGCTATAATGCCTGTTTTCATACTGTTGTCATGCCTAGAAGCTTTGAGGATTTTATTTACTTTTCCCTTACCTTTACAATGTTCCAGTAGCATTGTTCTCCAACAGCTTCTTCTGTTTAAATTATTATGTTTGTCACCCCAGATGCAGGAAAATTTGCAGAAAGAAGGTGAAATTGATGAGAAAGAAAATGACGAGGAGCCAATGGATTGCATAGAAACAAAAAGGATTACAGAATTACCAAATGTATGTATATTTTGGCTCCTGGCTTACATTCTTTTAAACTTCTAGTTGTGTTTTGAATCGATAAAATTGTTGTCTGTGGAGCTATTTAGTTGTGGGGTTTTTTTGACATGTAAGTCCTCCTTTCCCAATTCAATCCCAAAATATTTGCTTTGTCTTATGGAAGGTATCTACCTCCTAGTTTTGGTAAGGGAAGAAAAGAATCTCTGCTATCCAACTAATATTATTAATTCCTGTATTTCTTTATATTAAAGGTGTACAATGATCTTTCATGTATTTTTTTTTTTTAAAGTTATAAGGAAGGATTTTATATTGCTGGGTGCTTGGCTGTGCAATGTGCTGTATCCTTGAGTTATAAAATGAAATTTCTACATTATGGTATGTTATCGTTTATGTTCTTTTCTCCTTATTGTTTTACATTTTTCCACTTTTAGACATCTTATTCAGAGGAAAAAAAAATCTCTACTTTCAAAGCTCAAGCTTTAAAGGAACAAAAAAGACAATAACTATTTTGAAGTGAAGTACCTCCAAATGTAGCCCAAATGATTATTATAGCATTATTAATTTTAATCTAAACAAACTGGTAACTACACCACAGCTCCATGATGGAGCTGTGGATCAAATCCATTTCTCCTCATGAATCATGTCTCTGCATGAGCTGCATGCAGGCACCCCATAGAATGCATCACATAAATTGCAATAAAACCATGTTGGTTTAAACAAAATGTGAAAGAATCTCATAAGAGATTGGTCCATTCACACTGGAATTAGTTAAGGTTATAACAGCCATTCAAAGGAAATTTGGCAATGTCACCTTTGGTTGGCAGTTAGGAACTATTTGGTCCCATTCCCAAAATCGAGGTGCTGGATTCCTTCTAAGAAAGATGACTGCAAATTCTCTACTGACCAAGTTGTGGGAATTTTTTTCAACAAAGGAACATGGCAGATTTTGATGGGGAACAATGAATCTACATAAGATTCTCCTCCTGTTCAAAACCAGCCTCCTTAGTGAACGGACGCAGGATGGTGGTGTGACTCCCATATGATCATAGTTGTAGAAGTTCGTACAGTCGCAGTGTGTGGCAAATTTTTAGCTGCCATGCAATTTGCATTCAGTTAATGAGAAGGTTTAGGTTTAAATGAAAAGCACAACAGATTTAGATCTGTCCAAATTTAGAAATTGGCTGCTTGTCCAAATTTAGAAATTCTTTGCATCTTGGTTTGTTGAGGATGAGTTGCTGCAGGCCAGGGTCACACAAGCAATAAGAATTCACAATACAGCTGGAGTATTTTCTACCAATCAGGTTGTAGGGGATGACTGATGCACATTATGATCTGGGAATGGGATACATACTATGTTTTGAGAATAGGTTAGGAAAGGGAGGACAATGCATCCAAATCCCTTAGTTTGTGAGTTTATCATGTTTGGGAGTCTTTTGTTCTTTTTCTTCTGTCCTTCATATTTATCTCATAATGTCTTGCAGGAAGATGTCATTGAGCAAAAAGAAAAGCTACCAGGGAAATTGATAATCATGGAGAGACCAATGATGGAACTCAATGAATGATTTCTCAAAGGTAAATACTTTTGTTTTGCATCACCTTTTTTCTATCTATCTACCCTCATTTTGAATTCTATGGGACAATGGTTTAATAGACTATAGGTGGCAGGTACATGTCTAGGTGTTAGGCAGATACCTAGACAGGTGCCCAGAGGTCAAGATGGTTCAAAATTATTTTATAAAAAATGCTATCTGATATAAGGAAAATGTAAAAATAAATTATAATCCAAGAAATAAGGTTAAATTTCAAATAATTTAGTAAATAAGTGAGAAGTACTAACCTGGTACCATTCAAAATACTAAATTGCTAATTCTGAATCAATCTCATCCTCAACACTCAAAACTTGATGCAAATTTTAGAACAGGTAGCTAGGCAGCTGTTAAGGGTGCCCCACCTAGGTCAGCACCTAGACAGCCAGGTGATCGTTTCTTAAAATATTGCCATCTTCATTGTACATATTCTTTTTGAGTTTGTGCTGTGTTTAAGTGTGCATGCCTCTGTGTATGTGTTTCCATGTATGCATTTGTAAACCCTTGGGCTTGTGCTGGTGAATGCATTTGTTTGATGAATCTTTTTTGCACTTTTTTACCTTTTATCATAAGTATGTTTGCATGTTCTTGACTGCAAGAATTGATCCCATCATGCGGACTATCTTGGAGTTTGAGAGTGAAACTTCTTTGTCCATTAAAGCGAAGAAATGCTTCTATTCAGAGAACTAACATGATGATCAACTACAGCAAAAACTTTGCAACACAATTGATTTCTCCAAATCTGGTGTGGCAAGATGTTGGGAAAATTCTTTCCCAGGAACACTTAGATATACGTGCAATATGATGTGCAAAGTAACATATTTTATTCTTTTTGAAATTATAATAAGCATTTCTATTTATTTAAGGTAAGCTGAATTTCATATTCTATTTTTTGAATTTCAACAAGTTGCTTTTGTAATACTATCATCTCAATATATTTTCTGGACTCAGGAGCTATTCTTGTATCTAATATCTTTGTTTTAGGTATTTCCATTTATGTCAGTGATGGAATCAAAGCAACTATTGCTTAGCACTTGCATCTTTCAAATACAGGTCGATACAAGGGAAGATAGTCTTTGTACAATGTTCATATAAGGGGAGGTGGTCTTTGTAGAAGCATTGGATTTTGTGCTTGTACAACAGACTGCATAATGTGCTTAATGTACTTACTGCTTTAGGATTTTGCCATTTTTTCTCTCTTTCTGGATGCAACACATGCTTGATTTTACCTATGAGGTGTAATTCAATTTTGAGATAAATTTCCTATTGTGGTGACTGCTCTTCTTGTCTCATTAGCTAGTAATTTGTTATTGGCACCAGGATTAACTTTTTCATCAATATAATGTGAATATTTTGTTGCCTTTGTGCTCTTTTTTTTTTGCTTCTGCCATGCTTAGCTACTCTAATGGATGCCAAGAATTTTTGGACTATTTATTCACTTATTTGAATGAATGATACATTCTTCGTTTCTCTTAGTCCCAATGGGAGTTGCATCTAATATAAATGTTATTTTTTCTCTTCAGAAACATTAAGCAAATTTTTTTGTAGTAAACCTGTGTCCAATTACAATTGCAATGTTGGTGATGGTATGAAATATACCATACCTGTACTAAAAACTTTATTGTTAGGTTTTATTGAATTTAAATCAGTTCCTAGGTTTAGTGGTTAATTTAGAAGCACATGCATGTTCCCCTTGTGTTCTTAATAAAGTTTGGGTCGGTTACACGTAGTTTGAATAAAAGTTGCGCCATATCATTCTTTGCCTGAAACATCACTTATCTTTTCTGTTGTTGCATCATGGAAATGTTGAGAGCCAGAATGTTATTCATGAGAGTTATACTATTATGTAAGACCCTATATAAATTTTTGAGTAATGCTCCATGATATGATTGGAATTTTCCATGTTTTCATTGATGGTAAGCCGTTAACTAGCTCATTTTGGATGGGCACAGCATCAACCCATTGTATGAGAACTGCCTCCAATTGTTTGTAGAAGATTTGTCATTTTGTTATGCTGAAAGATCTCTTCCTATGACTTGGCAATGATCTAATGAGCTGAAGAGATGTAGGAAGTGTTCGAGGATAATACAAATGCTGTTATGGGCCTCTTTGTATAATTGCAGAACTAATAAAAATCTGAAACCTTATTTGAGGGATGTCTTTTTACATTTTTGGTCATTCCTCATAAGACTTTAATATTAATTGTTGCTTTTTTTTTGTTGGTTGCATATTTGTGTTTTTTTTTTGCTCTCTTGATTTTGGTAAAAAGAAAAAGAAGAATAAAATGTTAGGAGAAATGCAAACAGCAAAGAAGAGGTAGAATGTAGAAAGTGTAGCAATTTTGGGATCTTTACCTTCATTATGTTGGGAATTAAGCAGTCTCGCCTATATTTGAGGAGAGAGATTCTTCGTTTAAGGTTTTAGTGGACAATTAGGTCATTACATTATCTTGGTAGCAAGGAAACTCTATGCTATTTTCTGAATATTGTTTGGCCTCCTTTTAGTCTTTTTTTCTAAATCAAATAAGAATTGAAACAAAAAAGCACATTTTAGTGCATATAATAGATGTAGAAAACAAATAGAAGATTAAGTGCTCTGCTACGATGGGATTATATCATCTCACCCAATTTTGGCTCTAGATTGGTTGCCCTGGAGAAATAGAGGACTGCATCTTTAGGGCATCTTAATTGAGGAATTGGCAGATAAATTTTGTTTGAAATCATTGTGTATGACTGAAAGTAAGCTTTTGGAGGGATCAATTTTTAATTGGATTCCCTTCATTCGGAGCCTATGACTGTATTAAAATGGTAGAAGTCTAAAAGGGATTCATATGCGGTTATCTCTTTTAATAGCATTTTCCAGATGATTTATGAAGTTGTTCTGTCAGTCATAAATATAGTGAAAGTCTTTCCCTAAGTTAAAATCACTTCCATCTCTGGTAGTTCATAGTCCTAATCTCCTTTATGGTCCAGTGAGATTGCACCAAATACAGTTGCTATTTAATGATTGGGATGGTGCGCCAAATTAGATATTTGTAATAGCCTTCTGAAATACTTGAGATAGCTGATAATTATGTGGATGATATTCATGACAGTGATTTACATATGAAGGGAGAGAAAAGGAGGTTGGGCTTTGGGTCGGGGTGGGGTGTGGGAGGGGCGTGTTGTGGGTGTATGGATACATGATCCTGATTTAGGTGATAAAGACTGGATGGATGATTGACTATGGTCTTGCATAGGAAACCTTAGGAGAAGTACTACTTCAGGGAACACTGACAATAAAGCTTGATTACAGCAACTGTCTTGTTAGAATTCTATTCAAATTAGGGAGATGATCTGCATGTTGATCAGCCTCCCTGTATATATGATCTATTCCAACAATCTGTAGTCTTGGACCATATAATGATTTTGGGTATGGTACTTTTGGGTCTTCCGGGAGGCTCTAAATCCTTACTGCTTATTCGATCAGGGCTCAAAAGATAGATTAAATATGATCTTGGAGTGAGTGTCTTGTAGGGATTACCTTGCTCACGCTGTATTACAACCCAACTCCCAGTATCAGAGGATTCTTCACAACAATCCATCCTCGCTTAAAATCATCATCCTACTACTCTCAGGAGGAGATCACTTTTTAAGGTTCTGGAACTCTTCCATTTTTCCTCTTGCAATTGGGATTCCACATCTTTATGAAAGAACTTATTTTTTGTTACTGGTTATAATTTGACTAATTTCAGTGATCTTTTTCTTTATGTAATCACTTGTTCTCAGAGGTAATCCAGGTATTCTGGAATATATAGTTATTTCAGTTTTTTCAAAATTTGCTAAGCTGTGTGGGCAACTGATGCTGTTTTATAACTGTTCACCGTCTACATTGCCTCTTATAGCCCTTGAACTAATTTTTCAGAGGAAAATCCTGTGCTTTTTAAGTGAAAGGTATCTGCAAAGCTGCTCCTGCGTTCTGGGCCTCACGGTGCATTGAACATATTCTATGGATTCTGAAATGGATCCACATCTTGAATATTTTCTTGACTAATAATTTCTTTCTTTTAACAGTACCAATGCAGGTATTCTGCAGTGGAGTGTTTTCCTTCAAAAAAAAAGGATCACTGTGGTGCTGACGCTGAAATGTTCACTCTCTTGATTGTTTGCTGGAACTTTGATGAGCATTTTTTTGTGAGACGCCAATAAACCTGTTTGATGGGGAGTCTTTCATCCCATGGACTAGGACAGCCACATTGCTCCTCCCTGAGATATGCTGGAAGAGAAGTGCTTTAGTTCTGATACTACCGCTTGAAGAAAAGGCTACCCTAACGAATAGTTCTATGTCCCTAGTTCCATCTTCTGATAACAGTCTTGGACCTTCCATAGGTTTGCTAATTACTCCATATTAATTTCATAATCCCTTTTGTTCAATAGAAGATCGCTGAGCCAAATGTCTTTCAAAATTGATATGTTATTTCCATCATCTACGATCCGATTGTTCTGAACCTTTTCCTCGCATTTAGCAAGTTTAAGCAGATTTCTGACAGTATCTTGCCATTTACATTTTCAAGAGCTGTCACCTTTAACTTGTTCTCACACACATCAATAAAGATTCTTGATGATGATCTCCAAAGCTTGCACCATCAATAGAGCTTCTTGATTCAGAATGGGGCTTTACAACCATTATTGTAAACTTGTGCTTATATCTCCTCTTCTTAGGTGGGGCTTCAATCTTTCAAATTCCGTCACTGCTAGCTTTTCTGAAGGTGTGGTAAATTTTGATCAGACGAATTGCATTATTTAGTGGCCTATCTCTTCGCTCCTGGATTAACATCTTGACTACCAGATACTTGTGATCTTTGCACACTGGGAAGTGAAAAGGTGCATGGGCTTTGTAAAGTATAATACAACCAAGGAAATGGGGCACTCCACATGATAGGCTTGATTAGTATATTTGAATTTTCGGCAAAAGTTGGATTCATAGATCGTTTCTTATTATTTATTTGAACACCGAGCGGCTTGTGCTTGTAGGAACCATCGTGCCTATTGACATGACCACCACCCACAGGGTTCAGTTGTATAAGGTCGTCGCCATCCTCCTAGATTATTTTTTCTTTTCATTAATAATTAACGGTGGCTAGGTGATGTCTTTCCTAAAGATTGATATCAGGGTTCTGGGCAATCAAAGCAATCTAATATATATATATATAT
>KE504708.1:1503098-1522903 GCA_000441515.1 Elaeis oleifera | reverse complement strand
ATATATATATAATAACTGGACAGAGGAACGAGCTTTAGGGTTGACATTTGACTAGCAAATCAACGATCCTTCCAAGATATTATGGAGAATGGAGAACATCTCTGAAAGAAGACTCTTGGAAAAGAATGAACCAGATTTTGCCATCAGGTGTGAACCTGATATCATTCTTTTGATTATTTATGAAGAAATGATAATGCTTTATGCTTTTTTTCTGTCTGAGAATCTTGCTAACCTTTTGGGGTATAAGATGCCTGCTTCACTGTCTGAGTGTCAGGCTGCACAGAACCTAAGCCCGCTGGGTCTGTGAGCTGTGACTGTGTTATTTGCAAACATAGAGAAATATGCTACTGTAAAGTATTTAATAACTGGTTGATATATGAAGTATGATGTAGTTTTGTGACTTTTGTCGCATCTGTCATAGTCACATTTTGTCAGTCATGTAAATTTCAAAATTACAATAGTTCCATCCTGGTTTGTGTTTGTGCTTTCACTATATTATCAGTCAATTGTCTTATTTGTACAGAGAATTTGAGGGTTCTGTTTTCACTTGTTTCTTTTTTAATTTTTGTAGCTACTGCTGGTATCAATAGAGCTGCATCTAGCAGCACATCGTTGAATACAAGGAAGCTTGATGAAGAAACAGAGACTCTTTCTCGTGAGTATTGACAACTTGTTATGAGTTTGATATTCAATAAACTGTATCCTTTTGTTCTTATAAAAAAGCTTGTCTATACTTAACGATGTGTTGATGATTTGAAACCTTTCAAATGCAAGGGTATCACATCCTCTTAACCTTTGCGGTTTTCTTTTTTTTTCTTTTTGGTTGTTCCTTTTTCTATCTAAAAGTCATCAAACATATACCAAGAAATCAAATAGAATGCACATAAATAGTACTAGGGGCCATAATTTCCCTTCTTTCCTTGGCAGGACACCAAGAAGTGAAAATATGTTGCCCTTTCTGTTTTAAAATAAACAAAAGGGACAAACAAAATGACCTAACCTGTGCATAGTATTTATACATAATTGTAAACTGAATATTTGACTTCTTAGCTTGATATGGCTCTGGCCGCAGATTTTTTTTTTTTTTTGTTGGAAGTTTTTCAACTTCTTCATATAACCATTGAATATCCATTTCTTTCTTGCCCATCGCAGAACCTGCTAACCTATCTTGGTTCCATCATTCATCTTATAATACCTAGACTAGACTAACCCATTAGTGCCACACTATGTAATTTTTGTACTAAATGTCACCAAATTCTTGTTATCCTTTGGGTTTGTTGAATCAGAGAAGCTTCAGCATTACCATTTTCCTTTGGGTTTGTTTTATTATGATGTTAAATGTTTATGCAAAATGTCCTTGTGCAGCTGCTAACATATGGTAGCACTTGATATCATGAATTTTGTTGTCTAATATGGATGTGAAATTGGTTTGCTTACATTAATGCAAATTGTAATTAGATGAACGAGTACCATCAGAACTGAAGAAAATATCATGAAAGCTCGAATGGACAAGAAATTGACCCAAGCTCAGCTTGCACAGGTATTATTCTTGTTTTGTATCATCTCTTATTAATTTTACTGTGAGCTACAGTATTCACGAATTCACCATCTTGTGTCAGCTGATCAATGAGAAGCCTCAAGTGATTCAAGAGTATGAATCAGGGAAGGCTATTCCTAATCAACAGATCATAATCAAACTGGAAAGGGTTCTTGGAGCGAAACTGCGAGGTAAAAGTAATGCAACAATTGCCAACTGGTACCACCCAAATAACTGAGGGAATTCAGAGTGCTAGGTTTGATTTACTAATGTGGTATGGATCGAGTTCTTCAGTTCAGATTAATGCAAACCAACATCAGAGAACATTATCAAGGAATATGTATCTTCTATGTTGGGTTCTTGTAATCATGGAGGTAGACTTGAGACCGTCGTGGTCGTTTGCTCTATGTTAAGTCTGCATTTCCTATATATTTCAAGGAGCTCCTCTCTTCGCCAATCCACCCTCGCTGTGACCGGTGCGAACTGTTGATCACAATGGATGGAGATCTGCTGATAGATTCTTGTAATCACGGTGGTTGATTTCAGACTGTTCTGGTCGTTTGGTCTGTGTTAAGTCTGCATGTCCTCCCATATCTCTGGGAGCCCCCCTCTGCGCCAATCCACGTCCACGCTCCTTCTCTGGGACTGGTGCAAACTATCTATCCCAATCGATGGAAGATCTGCTGCTGTGTATTTTCTGAGAACCCGTCTAGGGTTTATGTTACGTTACTCCTCCCTGCATATCGTGGAGGCAGGTTGGTAACTATATGGAATTCTACTAGATAATGATTGTCAGGCGGGTGGATGCAGCGCTGGATTCGCTACTTTTACCAGGCAATCTGCTCGGTAATGGTAATCTTTTATGAGGGCAAAAGTACGAATAAAATTTAGAATTAAAAGAACTATTTATCATTATCTTAGTACCAGTCCTTTCTGCCCGGCCTGGACTGTCTCCAAACCGTAACATTTGAAGAATGGTGTGACCCCAACGCTTCGCTGCATCTCAAATTTTTGTATCTTGAGACATGTTTCTTGGATAAACAACCAAAAATTTTCCACTCTAAAAAAAAAACCCTACACTTTTTTTTTCTCATTTGTTGTTGCGGTAGTGTTACGGAATGGTAGGCAAACAAGGGAACAAAATCAGTCCACTGCTACTTTTAGGCACTCATGAACCACTGAAAACAGAATTATGCTTTCAACCATTTCACAAGGAATCTAAAATCGTTCTGCAAATAAACATCTATATAGCTACAACACCACCTTCTCAACAGAATTTAGGGGTTTCACTGCAAGGAATGTTAAAGCAAATAATCCCCGGAACATCATGGTCCTTGCCATTCAGCATTGCACGGTAGGATAAACCTGCAATGCTGCTATTCACAGGCAAATTTCATGCCAAAGCTAGTGAGGCAGATGGCAAACGCCTGGAAAGCTGAAAGTGGCTGCCGGTAATCCATGGTGAACATGTCATCTCCGACTTTCCCAAATTGAAGCAACACGGTCTCCTCATCTCCCACTTCTCCAGGTTGGCTGGGATCTGCTGCTGCCACCAGTTGAAAGTTCTTCACTGAGGCAACTGTAACACGCCCATGGAAGTTCAGGCACCAGCACTGCAAGTGCTCATGCCACCGTGGGGCTTTATTCTTTAGAACCACTGAACCAGCCTGCCTTTGTTCCTTCAACATTTCCTCAGGATCAGGTTCATCCTCCATATTTTCTGGTGCTGAAGGGCACTGGAGTGTGCACAGCATTCTTCTTGGTCCTCTTGATTTGAGAAGGTTGAACTTGTAAGATACTTGACCAATTTCAAAGTTACCAGCTGGAACTTGTGGGCTGATTTGCTTGCTGGTGAAACGGCGGCTTGCTCGGCTGCTAGATACCTTTGCACCATTGAATGGTGGCCGACTGTCATAGATGGTAAACTTTGTGCCCAAAAGTCAGATCTGCAACAAATAGAGTTCTGTTTAAATCAAGAAAGGTGCTTTTTCTAGGCATGCATTTTACACTAGGTAATGTTCATGTTCTTTACTCATGACCATGGTGGTGCATACCACCGGTGCCATGCTGTGGATACTTTTGAAAAGCCATGCTGTGGTCAATAATTTATGAGCATCGAGCAAACACAAGGAGGAATTCCTTGTAGGAAATAAAGTTACAACAGAAGCCCAATAAAGACAAATATTTTATAAGAGGTATTAATGAAGGTTTTGGAGTCTTCATGTTTTGTCCAATGGAAAATGTGCTCTTGCAAATATTCAACACGTGGAGATATTCAATATAGTCCCTCCAGGTGGTGTCTAAGAACTGTTAATATATAGTGGGACAATTCAGTCGATACCCGATTTCGACTTTCAATCGATCTGATAAGCACGAATTGTCGACTATCAATCGATTGGCTGACTTACAGTCGGCTATCCTCAACCATCTTTGGCAAACTCCAACTATGACGACTCGACTAATTTCATATCGATGACCATCGGTATATCAGAGTTGCCGATCGATGGTTATTTGGACTTCCTCAATTGTTGACATACAGTCGACATCTTCAGACTATCGATATATAGTCGGTAAACTATAAATTGCCAGCGTAGAAAGCGCATAATGGCCAGAACATGATTAGTGATGGGGTATAACCACCCATCCCACGATCACATAATGCCGAGATAAACAGGACCCATGTGTTTAATCATTACAAATGATTATCAACTACTCATCTATAAAAGAGGTAAATGAACAGCATTTGGTAAAGACTCTTGAGAACTGAAACTCTGCCTCTCTAAACATTTATATGTTGTTCATCACTCCCTACTGACTTAGCATCGGAGATCCCCGCAGACACAATTTTGGTCAGTGTTGACTTCATTTTGCAGATGCTTTTCGCCAGCGACAGGAGCAACAAGGGATTGGCCGCAACAGATTGGCGTGCCAGATAGAGGGGTCATACGAGCAATCATTGTAAAAATCAGAGCTCAAAATAATTCTATAGGATCCGTGAGGCAATCATCCCATCGGGAAGATCTCCCTCCACCTCTATTGGCAGAGCCCAATTCTTCGCATCCTGTAATCACTATGGACGCACAAATTGCTGCTCTAATGCAGCAAATGAAGATGTTGATGGAGGCGGTGCACGGCCTCCAACAACAACAGACACAGCAACAGTAGCAGCCACCGGTGAAGGAGTCGGTGGCTCATTCAGTGCCGTCCAGGCACAACCGCCATCCTCCACGACATTCACCCTCTTCATCTTCAGAATGACGACTATCTCGACGTTTTCATCGAGTCGAGCAACCATGTTTTCGGCATCCTCATCATGCCGCTCATCCTTCGTGGCGATCTCCTCCTTCTCATGTACATAGCATCAAGAAGGGAAAAGACCGCGTGCACCTTCTCCCTCACCATCCTCAAATTCTTCAGGGGATTCTACCTCCGGATTTTCTCAGCAACGACGGCTCGATGACTACGAGTGTAAATTCAAGAAGATCGATCACCAACTTGCCTGACTCCAGGTGGAAGATCGGAAGTCTTCCAACGACCTCAACTTCCACACTGCCCAACCTCTCTCTCAGCGTATCTTAAACGAACCGATCCCGTCTCAATTCAAGATGCTGCAGATGGAGCCATATGACGGCTCCACCGACCCAATTGATCATTTGGAGAGTTATAACGCTCTCATGATGATCTAGGGGCGATCGACGCCCTCTTATGCATTGACTTTCCGGCAACCATTCGGAAGCTGCTCGAGCCTGGTATTCTGAGCTTCAGTTGGAGAGCAGAACCTCTTTCGAGTAGCTCGAGCATTCGTTCGTGGTCCATTTTAGTACTAACCGAAAGGTGCCACGAACATCGGACAGTCTCTTCTCCATCAAATAAAGTGAGACAGAGATATTGAGAGATTTGTGGCTCGCTTCAACACGGCCACACTTGAGATCATGGACCTCAACGAAGATATGTCCATCTTGATCATGAAGAGATATTTGAGGGGATCCAGATTCACCTACTCTCTGGATAAGATTCACCTCCGGACCTATGCTGAACTCTTGGAGCGTGCATACAAAACATTCGTGCGGATGAAGATGCTTCAGACTGACGCCAAACAGAAAGAAAAATTCAAAAAAGAAAAAAAAATGGAGCTCCGACCAAGCCAAGTCGGTCAATGATTAATAAGAGAGCTTCACCCCGTCGACGAAGTCTAAGGCCGAATAACTATGGTGGCAGGTATGACTCCTATACTCTCTCTTTCTGCTCTCCATACGCAGATCTTAATGAAGATCGAAGGAGAGGAGTATCTTCGACATCTCCAGCCAATGAAAGCGCCACCGAGGAGTCGCGACAAGAAGAAATATTATCGATTTTATCACGATTACGATCACGATACCGAACAATGTATTCAACTCAGGGACGAAATAGAGACCCTGATCCGACGTGGCTATCTCAGAAATTTCGATGAGATCGCCCGACTCAACCTCCTACCGACCAACAGCCCCAGCCACAAACTGAGGAAACGATCAATAATTGGCCAACGGCGGGAATGATAAACATGATCTCTGGACGACTGAAGGATTGGGAGCAACTTCCGGAAAAGAGTCAGCAAAAAAATGACGATGTGATAATGTAATCTCTTTTTCGAAAGATGATGTTCGAAGAATACAAACTCTCCATGATGATGATGTCGTCGTCTTGACGATAATAGCAAACTATGATGTAAAAAAAATTCTAATTAATAATGGAAGCTCTACTAATGTTCTCTTTTACTCGATTTTCTTCCGAATGCGACTACCGACTGATCGACTCAAAAGAGTCTCAATGTCATTAGTCAGTTTTACCGGAGATGCAGTTATCGTGGAAGAAAAAATTACTCTTCCACTAACCGCAGAAATAGATCCACAACGTAGTACCGTTCCCCTGATATTCACAATCGTCCGAGTTCCCTCAGTTTATAATGCCATGCTTGGATGATCGGGACTCAATGCCTTAAGAGCGGTAGTATCAATATATCATTTATTGATCCGATTTTCAATAAAAAATGGAGTCAGAGAAATGCATGGAGATCAACTTGCTCGATGATGCTTCATGATCTCTACAAAGAATAATCAATCTGAAGACTCTTTGTCCGTCGATAAATTGGATCAAAGAGAAAATGAAGAAAGGGGTGAACAGCCGAGCAATTGATTTCTATCCCGTTAAGAGAGGATAATCCTGAGAAGATGGTCCAAATTGGATCGCAATAATCTGATCCAGAGCGATAACAACTGGTGAATCTACTAAGAGCAAATGCTGACATTTTTGCTTGGTCAGCAACTGATATGCCAGAAATTTTTTCGGAAGTAATAACTCACCGGCTGAACATTAATCCTAAAGTTAGGCAGGTGAGACAGAAGAAAAGATCTTTTACTCCTGAAAGGCAGAAGGTTATCGACGAAGAAGTAGACAAGTTCCTCGCGGCTGGCTTCATCAGAGAAGCTAATTATCCCGATTGACTCGCCAATGTAGTGATGGTGAAAAAAATCAATGAAAATAAAAAATCTGCATCGACTATACAAATTTAAATGAAGCTTGTCCGAAGGATAGTTTCTTCTTATCAAAGATCGACCAACTAATTGATGTGACTTTAGAACATTGTCTTTTGAGCTTTATAGACGCCTTCACGGGCTACAATCAGATTCGGATGGCACCCGAAGATGAGAAACCCACTACTGTTACAAGATAATACCATTCGGTTTAAAGAATACTGAAGCTACTTATCAATGGTTAGTCAACAAACTGTTCAAAGCACAAATTGCACGTAACATGAAAGTCTATGTTAATGATATGCTGGTGAAAAATTTTCAAACTTTTGATCATGTTCGAGATGTGAAAGAAGCCTTCGACACACTTCAATGACATCAGATGAAATTGAATCGACTAAGTGCGCATTCGGGGTAACTTTCCAAAAGTTTCTCAAATTTCTCGTGTCACAACAAGAAATTAAAGTTAATCTCAAAAAAATAAAACTATCACCAATATGAAGCATCCAAGCTCCAAGAAAGAGATACAACTCAATAGAAAAATCACCGCACTCAGCCGATTCATTTCCAGATCGACAGAAAGATGTCTATCATTCTTCAAGATTTTATGACAAGCAAAAGATATTTCATGGTCAGATGAGTGCCGACAATCCTTCGAGGATCTAAAAAGATATTTGACGTCTCCATCATTACTTACAAAATTGAACGTGGGAGAAATTTTGTATCTTTATCTGGTAACTTCGACAGAGATAGTTAGTTCGGTACTCATCCAGAAGGATGAAAATCGAATTCAACGATCGATTTATTACACTAGCAAAGTGCTTCATAATGCTGAAATAAGATATTCAAGAGTGAAAAAGATGATCTACACTCTGATCATATTATCACAACGACTTCGTCCGTACTTTTACGCACATCCAATAGTTGTCTTGACAGATCAGCCATTGAAGATAATTCTGTACCGACCAGATACTTCAGATCGAATAGCGAAATGGACAATAAAACTCAACGAGTTTGATATTCAATATCGCCCACGATCGTTAATGAAGGCACAAGTTTTTGCCGACATTGTCACTCAGTGTACCGTATTTGACGATAATCCTGAGGATGAACTCGACGACAAATCGAAACAAATTGAAATTCATGAGATCGACTTAGCATCGATATGAGTGCTACATATTGATGAAGCATCCAACATACAAGGCAGTAGAGCCGATCTCATCCTCACCAACTTCAAAGGAATCGTAACCGAATATGTCCTTCAGTTTAATTTTAAAGCCTCAAATAACCAAGCCGAATATGAAGTCCTTTTAGCCGACTTGAAGATTGCCAAAGAACTTCACATTGACAATTTGAAGATCTTTACTGACTCACAATTGATTACCGGATAAGTTAAAGATGAGTTTGAAGCCCGAAATCCCGTTATGATGAAGTACCTTTAGAAAGTGAAAGATCTTATATTAACTCTAAAATATTTCAAGATCTCTCACATTCTAAGGATAGAGAATGCTCGAGCTGATGTACTTTTCCGACTCGCAACCACTTCATTCAGCTCGCTTAGTCAGACGTTCATCGAATGTCTTGAACAATCGAATATTGACAAAGTCGAAGAAGTGCTACAAATCAATAACAAGCCGAGCTGGATGGACCCGATCATCCAATATTTGACTGATGAAACTCTACTTGCAGATCCTTCAGAAATCAAACGGCTACGATGGATAGCCTCACAATATATTTTAATGAATGGACAACTATATAAATATCATTCTCTCTTCTCTTACTGAAGTACTTAAGATCAACAGATGTCGACTATGCACTCCAAAAAATTCATGAAAAAATTTGTGAAAATCACTTGGGGGCAAATTATTGATTTATAAAGTCTTACGACAAGAATATTATTAACCCACCATGAAAAAAGATGCAGCTGAACTTATTCGAAGATGTGAACCATGTCAGAAATATGCTAACATACAATATCACCAGCCAGCCAGCTGACATCGATCATTACACCATGATTCTTCGCAGAATAGAAAATCGACATACTTGATCCCTTCCCTCCGACATCTGATCAAAGAAATTTATAGTGGTTGCCATTGATTACTTCGAATCCTTGATAAATCACTGAAAGTAAGATGGAAGACTTCATTCAGAAATCAATCATATGTATATTCGGTTTACCACATACCATCATCATCGATAATGGTCGATAATTTGACAATCAGAATTTCAAAAAATTTTGTGCGAAATTTCATATTACGCACAAACTCACCTCAATCGATCATCCACAGTCCAATGGTGAAGTGGAGGTAACATACCGAACAATTCTATATGATCTCAAAACCAGACTGAATGAAACTAAAGCCTCTGGATGGAAGAATTATATCCGATCTTATGGACATATCGGACAACTCTTCGTATACCGACAGGAGAATCGATATTTAACTTGGCCTATGGAACTGAAGCGATAATTCCACTTGAGATCGAATTGCCATCAGTAAGAGTTGAACAATATAATGAGCCGAGCAATTCTGAATATCGGAGAGCCGATTTAAGCTTACTTCTGAAAATCCAACAGCAAGCTCAAGTTCGGATGGCAGCATATCGACAGAGAGTAGCCCGATATTACAATGCAAAAGTCAAGCCGAAAGTCTTTCGTCCAGAAGATCTGGTCCTAAGAAAAGTAGAGTTTCAAAATCTTTGGATCAAAAAAAATTATCTCCAAATTGGAAAGAACCTTAAAAGATAATCGAGACACTTCATCCAGATGCATATTAGCTAGAAACTCTCGATGAAACGACTATTTCTCATACTTGGAATGCTCATAATTTGAAGATTTACTATTAATAAAATTATTCACATGTCCGATATATTCGGAATGAAACATTGAGATTCAGAATCTTGAAATCTTCGGTCATCTACAAGTTATCTACAAAATAGCATCAGACCGATAAATAATCGATCAATTTTTACCGACTGTATCTCGATTTTTCACGATAAAAACCGACTTAAGTCGAACGACAATATCGACAAATAATCGATCAGCTTATACTGACTATATCTCAATTTTTCATTGTACAAATCGACTTAAGTCGCATGACTACTCATGTCGACTTAGCTTTAGCTAAGCAGAATATTATGCCGACTTGACTTCGATCGAGTAGAAATATACCGACTTGACTACGGTCAGTCAAAAAATATTCAGTTTGTCATCGTATATCAAATACCAAGTCTACAAGCTAAGCCGGCTGACATCCGATTAGCAGACAAACTCTACTATGATTATTGACTGATATTCAATTCATCGATGAATAATCGATAATCCGACTGTTATTTAACGATATTGACAATACAAGTTTAAAAGAGATTCCATATTTAGAAAATTTCTTTTCATTCATTAAAGAAAGGATTACAAAATTAGATCTAAGGTCCGATTATTGGACTATTGTCCGATTACAAAAAAAAGAGGAGAGAAATATTACACCGATCACCAGTCAACTTCTTCTTCACCTTGTTCCGGTACAACTTTAATGGTTGGAGTAGATTCTGGTGCAGCCGATGCATCTCCTACGTTCGATGCGGTGGTTTCCTCAGCAGCCTGTTCTCCCGATCTAGGGAGGATGATGCTGCTCAAATCTAAGTCCGGATATAATTTTTCGACTGCATCTCTGCCATCCTCGTATCCGACACAGTAGGAAGCGAATCGATCCTCAAAATTTTATTTTTATATTCTTGTGATTCTTTGAAATTCTCGATGGCCAAATTCAAAGCACCTTTCGTCGATTCAGCTTCTTCTTTGACTGAGACCGACTCTGCATCGGCAAGTGCCAACCTCTTCTTGGTGGCCTGATGCCTTCCGCACTTCGCCTCGAGTTCTTCTATACATCCGTCCCTTTCTCTCTAGAGTTGATTGATTGAATACTTTTTGCTCTTAATCTGGAACTCTAGGAACGTGATATTCTATTGAGCCGACCCTAATTTGGCTCTGGAGGACTGTAGTTCGACCGTCATGCAGAAGTTGTTCGACGGTAGCAGCTTTCTCGACGTTGGCGACCGCGACCTTATCCATCCACGCTCGACGAAGCTCGACAAATTTTCAATATCTGCTCTCCAGAGCATACATATCGTGTGCCAGCTGAAAAGAAGGATAAGTCAAGTCAGATCAAAAAAAAAAAAGAGAGGAAGTATCGTCAACTTATCCCAAAAATCGTCGGATAGAAAAAAGAAAACATCTTGGACACAGTCCGATCTTTTCTGTTCTCCCTATCAATCGGAAGAAGAGCAGCCTCGATGAGTCGTTTGGCCAATGACGGATTGGCCAAGACCAACTCACCGATGGAGATCCGAACATCAAAAAGGGTGGGAGACCCGCCGATGATCCATTGTCGATCGAAGTAGCCAGTAACTTTCTCCGCTCTCCAGTCAGCGGTCGTTCACTCGAAACCGCCATGAAGCCGGTGCTTGACTGCGCCCGAGATCGCGCCACCTGAGGAATGGCCTGTGTGATGGCAAATAGCTCTGGTTCGACTGCGACTGTAGATTCAGCCGAACCCCGTCGATGAAGCCACTGATAGTTCTGGTGCGGCATCTTCATCCCTCGCCATCTCAACTCTAGCCGACGACATTTTAGTGGAAGAAAGCGTTGTCGAAGCTGACAATGCTATAACCGACTCAATGCTGGGAGCTATCACCAATGGAATGTCGGACTGTCTCGTCGGTACCAACTCAGAATCAGCCCGACTCTTTTTCGTCGTTTGGGATGATCCTGCATCGATTGCTACTCTCTTTCTAGCAGCATGTAGATGAATGTCGGTAGTTAAAACTTGTGCTGTCGACTGTATAGCTGCAATCAAAAGATAGAAGTTCAGTATAAAATTCAGAAGTAAATGAAAACAAAGCGATCGATTATGCTATACCTAAAGAAGTTATCGAACTAAGTCCGGCATCATAAAGAGCTTGCTCTGTCATCGGCTCTCGGTGCGCTAGGACTTTCGTATCTTTAAGTCGAAGAAAATCTTTTTGATCGATGATGTCGATCCGACTATGCTCATTGAGGCCGATTCCCGGATCGTCTCAAGATGAAGGGAAGCCCCAAAGAGATGAAGAAGAAACGAAAAAAATTGATTCTTCCACCCATGAAGGGACGATGAAAGATCGAAAATGAAAGACAGACCCTTTTTCAGGTTGAAAAACCACCAATCTTGACTTTTGGGTGAGGACGAAGGACCAAAAAAGCTCGAAAAGAAAGGACGAGGGTTGGTCAGAATGAGACGACACAACAAAGTAAAACTGATAATCAGCCGAATGAAGTTCGGAGCTAGCTGAACAGAGCAAATACGGTAATAATCGAGAAGATTCCGGATGAACTTTGGAATCGAAAATTGAAGACCGACCCGAAGGTCCTCTACATAGAATGCGATCTGATCCGGAAGAGAGTTCACCCAACCATCCGGATTATGAGCAAAGAGCTGAAATTGCTCCAGGATACGGTACTGTTCCCAGAGCCGATCGACATTGGGTCCGGACAAAGAAGAAACCTCCGTCTCCAAATCCGAAAGAGAATCATCGATCGGATTCTCCGATCGACTATCTCAAGAAGATGAAGCCTTCGCCTTCTTGCCCCTACTTGCCATTGAAAATGATAGGACCTAGAAGAAAAGAGAAAAAAAACCTAGGGGAAGGAACGAGAACTTGACTTGAAACTAAGAAATGATGTGAAGAACAGAGAACTTCGAAAGCTCTCAGCACTCGAGACGGAACCCTCTACAACAGAAAAGAATGACAAATACAAAAGCAGAAGATCCAAATGAAAGTGACGTTATATATAGGACCATTTGACGGTCTGGATGAGGTTGTTCAAATCAAAGCCTCTCCCGATTCCGACACGTGACTATATCAAAACTGACCATTGATCAGACGGTTCAACGCACCTACCTTCAAATCACGCCACCTCACCACTATCTACGTGAACAATGCAAAGCCAATGATATCTAGACACATGGCCGAAATCAACTAGTCAAAATCAAATCGTTCGGATTCATCGGACGCCAGACTATCTTCTCGAAGCGACACTCTAATGATGATCTCATGATTATTGAAATGACAAAACGACTGAAGATCATTTTTCGAAAAAATCATTAATGTCTGCAGTCGAATCGGAGCTCGAGACAACACGTGACAACTTTCTTCGTCCAATATGTCAAACCACGTGCCAATTCACATATCAGACTACCTTGAACTTGAGAGTGGGGGGCAACTGTTGGGACAATTCAGCCGACTCTCCGATTCCGACTTTCGATCGGCTTGATAAGCACGAACTGCTGACTATCAATCAGTTGACCAACTTACAGTCGGCTATCCTCAATCATCTTTGGCAAACTTCAACTATGACGACTCAATTGATTTCAGACCGATGATCATCGATATATCAAAGTTGCCGACCGATGGTCATTCGGACTTCCTCAATTGTCGACATACAGTCGACACCTTCAGACTACCGACATATAGTCAGCAAATCAGAAACCGTCAACGCAGAAAGCGCATAATGACCAGAACATGATCAGTGGCGAGGTATAACCACCCATCCCATGATCACATAATGTCGAGATAAGCGAAACGCACGTGTCTAACCATTACAAACGATTATCAACTACTCATCTATAAAAGGAGATAAATAAACAGCATTTGGTAAGGACTCTTAGGAGCTGAAACTCTGCCTCTCTATACATTTATATGCTGTTCACCACTCTCCACTGACTTAAACATCGGAGGATCTCCGTCGGACTCAATTTCGATCAGTGTAGACTTCATTTTGCAGGTACTCTTTGCCGGCGACATGCGCAACAGGGGATTGGCCGCAATAATACATAACTAACAAGACTTTCCTAACTATTGGAGGTTAATTCAGTATATATTTCTTTGCCTTTCATATCCATAAAAGATTACTCATCAGCAAAACTTACCAAATCTTTGGTTATAATTTCAATACAAGTACTGCAAAATGTAGACATATCTAAAACCTTTTCAATTGTAGGCATTTACCCAAAGGGGGCATAAATATGCCTTGGTACTGCTACACTAGAATCACGAGGAACCATTGATCTGAATGTAGACAAAAACAGTTACCAGCTAATATAATAATTGTCATTTTTTTGAAAAAATGAATATAATAAACATGTTGTTGTAGCTAAGGGCTCATGGCTTGACACGTGAGGTATTGTCCGCTCTAACCCATAGGCTTTACGGTTTTGTCCTTCAAAAGGTACCTCACATGAGATGGATGGTCCCTTCCTATATAAGCCAGAGTCTCTCTTGACTCATAACTAATGTGGGACTAATGATATTCTCCCTCCTACATCACAACATAACCTCCCAATCAAGAAAAAATCTATACAGACGGAAAGTGCCCTCAATTTTATCATAGTCTGTATATGGACGAAAGGTGTCCTCTTCATTTTTACCACAGTCCCCAATCAAAGAGGAATCTGTGTATAGATAGGAGATGCTCTCCTTATTTTTATCACAGGCCCTTAATCAAAGAGAAATTTGTGTACGGACGGAAGGAGAGCTATAGTCACAGGGTTGATCCTCTATTTAGCGTGTCACTATTGCAGTCCAGGGCTCATGACTCGGCACGTGAGGTATCTGCTGTGGCCCATAGTCTCACAGTTTTGCCCTTCAAAAGGTACCTCATGTGGGATGGATGGTCCATTCCAATATAAGCCAGAGTCTTTCTTGACTCACAACCAATATGGGACTAATGATGCCCTCCCTCCTACACCACAACACATATTATCAGTTCTAAAATCCACTTGGCTATCTCCGTTCCTAATGATCAGCATGGTTTGACAACTTAAATGAGTTTTTTTGTGGTTGTTAATTTCCTATATCCTAAACTTAATTCAAGTTTACTTAAATGAGTTAATTTCACAATTAAGTGCAAAATATATAGTCAAAATGATCCAGAAAATGCAATAGAAATATTAGAGAATACAAAATAACGTTAAAAAACATTAAATGATAATGATGCAAAAAGAAAAAAAACATAATATAGGTAACCGTTATTAAAGATCATCATCCTACTTAAAAAATTGGCCAATGCTTTTGAGTTAGACTCCAAGTGTTCTGGTCAAATTGTCAACTGGGACGCAAGCATTCCAACCATCTGATCAAGTAAGATTCTGATTGACTTGTTCCAGTCAAATTATAAGAAACCTCTCTTTTGTTGCTGCTTCGTAACACAAAAGGTATTACTAGAGGTAGGCTCATAAACTACGTGCTTCAAAGCATTAGAAAGGGTGATCTGTCATCCATGTATAAAATGCAGATGTCACAACACAAACACATTACATATCACATGTACATATGCTTGCAGATATGTATATACATACACATAGTATCATGTGACTGAGATCCAAATTCGTCTTGATGACAAAATTTAAATTAAATGATATTAATGGATCCCGATTTACAATAATAGCAAGCATATGTTTCAGTTTAAGCTCCCTTCAACAAACTAAAAGAGAATTATAACAAGATATGCTCTATGGGATATCAAATACTCCAAATGCATAAGGGCAGTGCAACTTAATAATCATAGGCTCACCTCAACTTTCCCACATATGCATTACTTCCTTGGGACAAGTCATCAGCATCAAGAGAGATGATATACTCTACATGTGCACCATGCCTAAACCTTCGAGCTGCTAAAAGAACTTTCCTTATCCATAAATCCTGCAAGAATCAATGCTGTCAGTCATCTTCAAAGAATTCCTCAAGGATATACAAAACAACTAGGCAAGTTTGTAGATTGGAGAGTCCCAACATATATACACAATGGAGATCATTAAATACAAGAAAGCATACCTTATCAAGAATAAACATCATACTAGACACAACAGAGGAAAACCAAATCGAACGGAAAATTGGAACTAAATATACTTGATTACATCAAACCACAACATCCAGAAACTAGGTGTTCAACATAAGATAATATTCCCATAAACGAACCACAGCATTATTTACTGAATGCCTAAATTAAAATTTAGCTTATCAAGTACCATATAAATTTTATCTAATAAATGGATGCCCATGAAAAGAATGTAAAAGGATTAAAAGGTGGCCCACCAATTAAATCACTAAATCACTAGATGCAAATATTTGAGGATGCTCGATCTTGTCACATTCTGTGAATTCCTTGAAGCAGGCGAGCATATTATTGTAAATTTGTAATAAATTAATGTTAGGAATTATTTTTATTATCTAGAATAACTCCCAAGTAAGGATTTCTTAAATGCAAACATGATTATGTATTTCACTAATGATATATGCATACGTAAACTTTCTACAATTTGCTTTTTGTTTTGTTTAAAGATTTATTAAGCAGTCAACATTACTTAAATGATCCCATGCTGGAACCCCTGAAGTTGTTGGCCATGAAAATTCTTAACTTTAGCCCGGGCCCTAGATTGACCGGAGTTTTGAAACTATTCCTGAAACCTTAATTACTTCTAGTCTTTCTAGAGGCCAAGCAAGATGTGGAATCAGTAATTTTATACAGAATAGTTGGGCCAACATTATATACCATGAGTATTCTATGTGAGGTAGCTGATTGAGCATATCTTTATCAAACATGTATAATAAGTACTAACAATAGCCAGCTCTAGTTCAAAGAAATTTCTATATATTACAGACAGCAATATTTGGGTCAGTAGAATGTTATAAAATACGACTCAAAAAACTGTTGTCCTCAGAAATCAAAGCTTTTCTTCAGAAGGCTTCTAAAGTGAAAAGGATAAAGGAAGTCCTTTGTCTTTTATAATTTTATCCTTTTCTTTAGTGCCTTAGAAATGCACAGTCCACAATCTTAAACTGCATATAGCTTGTAATAAGGATGAACCTAGATCTCCGACAATCAGAACCACAATAGTAAGCAGGTTATCACTTCAGAAGCCATGTATGGGGTATTGCATCCTAGACCTGCATAAGCCCATGTAGAACTGGCTTCTTTTAAAAAAATTAAAAGCAACACAAGAACTATGTGAAACAACTCGGAGTATCCCCTTGAATACCAAGCTAATAAAGATAAAAAACTATTTGAGGAAAAAACTCTGTATGGGTTGTTCAGAAAGAACACAAGGCTGAGCAACATGTTTACATATTTCTTACTTGCTGAACATGGTTAAAGGCTTTTACGTCTTAGATATCCAAACAGTCATCACTGCCATGACCGGAAATCAAAATGGTAAGTACTATTTGGTGTATCATGAAGACTCATGGTTCTGATGCAACCATAGGAATTCTTCTTATAGCACTGTCAGAAGGATTAACATAACTTGGAAGTTTTATTCCAGTCATCATATACACCAACCTCCGCACAATTAATTGTCACTCTTGAATATAAGTTTCACCTGTGAACAATTCTCATAGCTACTCAGGTTCAAGCAAGTAGCGACATCAATCAGCAAAAATGATAGCAATCTCTACAGGATATTACTCGAACCATTCGCCAATAACTTGTCAAGCAATTTAGTAGTCCAATATGACCGATTCAGAACTTCCATTGGAGCATTGAAACTGATAGCTGTCATCATCACAATTTAGAACCATGATATTGAATGTTCAACTAACTCCATAAGTATGTAGCCAGGTCAAAGTCAAGTTCAAACAAATAAAGTCAAAGCTTTAGCAATGGAGAATTGCGAACCACTCACTGGCAAGCAAGTAGCAGTCAAATTAGGCCAATCTACTATTAACATCTATGGCACAAGATGAAGAAAAAATGAAAGATTCAGTTGATAATTACTTACTCTGGGTCAAGCTGAGGTAGAGATAGAACGTGGAGTTCCTCTTGTTCCTTTTGATAAAACATTGGATCGGAAGGTTTCTTGGCCCCGGCTGCATCCAAAAACCATTTACAAAAAATAAAATAAAATAAAAATCCATGTTTAAAATTCCCATATTATGTACATCAACGGAGGAAAAAGAAACCTAAAAAAAATCAAGAAAACTAACAATATGAAATAAACCAACCACGAACAAATAATTTCTTATAAAAAATAGAGTGACAAGACATGCTCGGCGTATGGTAAGTGAATCCCCAGAAACAATTCAAAAATATCTCACGGATAACCAAATTTATTGGGCACCGAATCAGATCCATCCCCAAATTCTTTCAAGAAAGGTTTAAAGGGAGGGAGGAGGGGATAAGAGACAGCGCATTAGCAATACAAATCAAGCAAAATGCCGACCTGCTTGAGAGACGAAGGAAATGTGATCTTGCCGGTATCCCGGGGCTTCCGATGACGCCGGTGGTGATCTCCCTCCACCGACGGCAGACGCAGGCGCAGGACACCACGCTCTTCCGCAGCGGCCACTGGTCCTCACTATTCTCCACCCTCCTCACGATCTCCCCCAACAACTCCGGCAGAATCCTCGACCACCGGTCCTCTGCCGCCGGTTCCTCCTCCCCCACCTCCGGCGCCGGCCCCATCGCCTCTCCGAAGGACTCCACCGACGGAGAGACCAGGCGGCAAGACGAGAAACTCTTGGAGAATAGATACGCCCTTCGCCGCGCCGACATCCTCTCTCTCTTCTCTCGGCCGCTCAAAGGAAGCGCGGACGGATATGGAAGTCTTCAGTGGTCTTGGCCCGGGTTCCACTGCCTAATATTGAGTAGTTTTAAGAAGAAATGATACTTTTACTCGAATTTTTAGATGTTCAGTTCTTTTTTGCATATAGCGGCCTGGAAGGCTTACCTGCTGGGTAGTGGACGAGGAAGGAACGGAGTGAAGATATCAACGGCATCTGTCCTCGTGTTACTCTCGAATAAATATTAATTGTCCTGTGTCTCCTTTTTGACTGTTATCGTTGAACGGAATGGTGTCTTGCCGGTGATGAAGCCATTAATTGTTACGCGGCCTTCTTTTTTTTTTTTATTAATCTGGCTTGGAGAGAATTCACTTTCTCCGCGTTGTTAGTGGGTCGGGGCACCGTACCGTAAGGTTACCTTACTCACTTGGCCGTTCTGCTGTTCGCGAGCAGGTGTGCAGTTTGTGGTGGGGAACATGACGGGCCGCCCAATATTGGAAGGATGGCAGAGAATGTGCCGCGTGTGAGATCCACCATTCATTCTTTTCTCGTGGCATTACTAACATTTTAGGACATCAGCTTTAGACCATCCAATAAATATCACTGGATTATTAATAATTTAAATTTAAATTTCATTATTTTTTTGTTTTAAGTGGCAATTGATCATTTGCACTATTGTCCACAGTTTTTTTTTTACCCTAAAAATTAGGATGGAAAAAAAGCTTTATCAAAATTGATTGATGTGGAATCTAACATAAATCGATTGTATCAATATATAATAACTCAAGTAAACTAGCCTAATCCCAATAATTTTTTTTTGAGCCAAACATAAAATTTAGAGGCTTTATTTTATTGTCTAAAATAGAAAAAAATGAAAAAATAAAAACAACAGGGCTTGCTCAATTTGCTAGGACTAATGTTATATGTAATAGACAGTAACTCACTGAGAAATCTTTTTCTTACCCAAAAAAATAAAATCACGAAGTTTTAAACCATCTGCTCATTTGTTATTCTCTATCAAGTTGTTATCTTTATCACGAAGAAAATTTTATCTGTTGGAAAAAATTTTAATTATGATTTTTTATTGTTTTTTATTTTTATTTTTTCTAAATAATAATATAAAAAGAATCATTTCTGTTTTTTTTTTTCACCTGTCAGCAACCAGAGTTCAAATG
>KE504708.1:1460852-1474979 GCA_000441515.1 Elaeis oleifera | reverse complement strand
GATCTATTATTAATAATAATTTGAATAATAATAAAAATACAGTAATATTTAAAAAATAAAATAATAATATTTAAAAAAATTATTTTTGTGCACCCACCTCCACGCAACGAGTGGATCTTCGATTATTTTTTTATGTAAAAGATACAACCCGAACTTTTATTATGGATGCGCAGCTCGAGCACCAATCTGCGGGTGTTTTCATGTGGTTCTATGCGCGCTGAGAAGTAGAAAAACAATCTCAGAGACAACACGACTGCGGCGCTGAAGCCGAGTATCTGTAAGTTAGAGGAGAGGATGTCCATCAGGTAGACTGATGCCCAATACTGTCAATACTGAGTCACAAATTATATCACAGCTAACATCAATGATGTTGCATCTTTACTAGCCTACAAGGACACTCTTCCTCATCATAAAACCGTCTATTTGAATTATACCTCCTAAAGAATCGAAAGGAGCAAAAAGAGCAAACATTTTGTAGCCTTAGAACAGGCGAATGACTGCAAGAGGTACCATGAAAATTTCGATAGAAGTCCCCAAGCTTCACCACATCAAGATGCAAGCATGATCACAGTCTCAGCATCCCCTTCACCTTGGAAAGGAACCTCCACATGGGAGGCAGAAACTTTGCTCCATCATAATGGTTTAGTTATTACAGAAAGAAATCCAGTAGAAGGAACAAGGCAATCAAATATTTGATTGCCCCAGTAAATAACAATGCACAAGGAACATATATAAGGCCTTCATCGACCAGAAATCATCGTCCGCCCAACCTGCATGACCAGGAACCCTCCCTTCCCCATTCAATGCAGATGAAATCAAGAATAGAATACCTGAATTTGAGAAGCATCAAAGGTTTGTACGGGAAGTTAACAGTCCATCCATCATCACATAAAACATTATTCTACACCTTGGAAATTAATTTCATTGCTATCTTGACAGATGAGGTAAAAAATTAATAGGGAAAAGGCAACCCTACACCACCTATCTGGCTAAAATTTATCTCCAATAATGCTGCTCATCATAAATCTAAGCACATCCAAAGCAGAGCCAAAGTCTCCATTTTCGATCTTTCTTATTTTCACTCTTTCTATCACGATGATAACAAGGGAAGCAGGAGTAAGGACCATACAGTCTTCCAGCATTTCCAAAGGCCTTTTGAATCTTCTTGATAGTAGCAAGGATATGAATAGAACCAAGAAATTTAAGAGATGAGATACAGAAGCAAAAGAGGTTTATGCGCTCCTCAAGGACTGTAGCTCTCAAAGAAAATCATCTTCAACAAGATGAACATCTTCCAACCAACCATTGAAACAATAGATTTCAATTCCAATTTTCATCCAGAGTACAATATATCTTACATTCTTACTTATATGAGTGCATCTTGGAATAAGAGATTATTTAAAATATTTTTAGTATTGAGAGAAATTTTTGAGAGGGTCTTCCTGTAAACAACAGTTTCACTCATTAGTTTCAAATTTCACAATGCAGCACCTTGTTTTTTTTTTTTTCTTTTAAAAAAAATGATTGGATGAATTTTAAACTTTGTTAACAAACACCAATCTCCAAAAGTTCCTTCACCACTTCTGTTGGATCTATGTTAACAAAGAACAAAAGCAAGAAGTACCAAAATAATTGCCCTGTTATTATGAAGAAATTGCTTTCAAGAATGGTGAAGCAAGAAGCACCAAAACAGATCCAATACATGGAATCATAGAAGGATGCTTGTAGATTGCAGTCTCAAAACTGGACCTGCTAAAATTCACTTTATGATAAACCTATTCTGAAGAAGGTTGCCTTTGGAATAACCTAAAGAAAAGTAAATAACGTAAAAAATTATGTAGCCATGAAGGATCTTGCTCACTATAATGACGCCACTTAAACTGCTCGATGACAAATGAATTGAAGCTTTTTTAACTTACATAACCAATCAATTGCATGCTTCATATTAAGAAGAACAAACTCTATGTGCTCAGAAAGTGAATTATACATTAGTTCACTTTTCCATAAACTAATATGAATGATTTGACACAGAGAAAAAGAGTTCTGATGGAGATGAAAAAAAAGTATAAAATGTTATTAGTTTAGGCAAGACCAAAACCTAAACATCTTTTACACCAAGGTTCTTCAGGTGTATGAGTTAGGTTTATAACATTTGTTACAAGCCAATCCTATCTGTTTAGATTGCAACCCAAAAAGGCCAACTTGTAAAAGGGAAGACAGGAGTTATAGTTAAATCCCTGATGTAAAAGGTTCCTTAGTGGGAATTCTCCAATCTTCTAGAAAGAAAGGGCAACTTCATCAAGATAAGATGCTTTGTCGGGTGGAAAGAATGTGCAAGACATCTAAGAAAGGCCATGCATAATGAGTCGTATATAATTCAAAGTCTCTTATCAAGGAAACGTCGAGATAAAAAGTCATATCTTACCAAAGAAAAGCATTATTGCAGTAATTTTGTACATATTTCAATCCAGTTTCCAAATGTCCAGATAAAACCCGCACAGCCTGACTAAGTTCACCGAAATTAATTGAAAAAAATTATAACAAAGACAGAAAGAGGAGATAGAAGGCATAAGGGCAGAAGGAAACCCTAATCAAGATTCAAGATTTCGGGGTGGCGGCAGCTCCGTTTACCATCTCTGCCGGAGCCTGAGGGGTTTCGGCCGTCTTCATGGCGGCCTTCCTCTCATAGTCTCGCCAGAGGTTGATCCCCTTCGTGCAGATGACTGAGAGAGAGGGGGGAAGGATTTGTATTCAATAATACGGTCGGAAAGATAGAAGCAGGGAAGGTGATTGGAGATTTGGGTAGGAGAGATTGAGTACCTCCGGCGCCGACGAAGTAGAGGAAGCGGACGAGCTTGGTGCCGACCTCCTCGCTGACCATGGCGGGCAACGTCGAGGCTCCCTATCTGGCTGAGACTCCGTCCAAACGGGGAAGATTCGATCCGAAGATCACCCCTCCAGCCCACTTCTACTCGTGGGTTGCACAGTTCCAATCCAATCGAGCGGGGAGAAGTCCCGTTGATCACCCACCGTATGTGTATTGGACAACGGCTCTTGATTGAGCCGAGTCCACCGTCCATGTTTTGGCATACACGTACGTCATCCTCAATCATCGGCGTTCCTTCCCTATTTACACTGCAGCAGGTGATCTAAAGCGGACCTTTTGCGGTTCATCCTGGCCGGGAGAATATCCCACGATCTAATTGGTCATGCATTTTTTACTTTTAATTTCCCAATTTCAAAAAAACAAAAATCACAAATCCATAGGATTGTTATCCATGAGAGCTACAAGCAAGATGGAAAGCTATGATATTTTAATTTTAATTTATAGCTACATTTTGACGATGGCTACTACGTCTCTCTCTCTCTCTTTCTTTTCCTTTTTTTTTTTAAAGATAATTGATTATGCTTGGTGAATGTAAAGAGTGGGATGGACAACTATAATCATGTTTAAAATATTTAAATTCATACCAAAATGTTGACTATATTTCTCTCTTGCTTTTACCAACACAATAGAGAATGATGGGAGATTTTTTTTTTTTTTTGACAATAGAGCAATAGCCAATTCAATAGAGGTGCATTTAGTGACAATCTATATTTACATAAATACTTTTTATAAAATTAAGAGGTGAACATTAAATTGATCAATAAAATAAGAGCTTAATTGGCAGGTTGTTTACACATACAATGCATGCAAATTATCTTTACTATGTAATGAGAAAGTTTTGTCGGTCTTGAGACCCTTTTTTGGCCAATTCAATAGCTGGATTTTTTTTTTTTAAAGTTGGAGGGCATGATTATAATTTTACAAAAATTTCCATGCAACTACAGAAGAGAGATCCAAAAAAAGTTAAAATAGTATCTAT
Organism: Elaeis oleifera; assembly: GCA_000441515.1. NCBI lineage: Eukaryota > Viridiplantae > Streptophyta > Magnoliopsida > Arecales > Arecaceae > Elaeis > Elaeis oleifera. The sequence goes on along the minus strand of KE504708.1, from coordinate 1,471,113 downwards.
ATCATATAATGTACTATATTTCAATATTTCTTTCAATATAAAGCATACCTTCGATATATAATACATGCCAGATACTAGTTCCAAAAGGACGAAATATTTGATAGATGACCATAAAAAGAAGTCAAGCTAAGAATTGGAAATGCAGCTACGAAAGATCTTTTATTGGAAACCTGGATGCAGAAGACTTTGATCACTACAAAGCAGTAATGATTTACCGTTGGTGCTTTGCGTAGCATTGAACTAATGAACCTAATTCCATTTCTATAGGATGCATCAAGCTTCTATCACACTTGCAAGTAGCAAAAATAAGGCAAACCTATCCTATCTCTAGGTTGTTTGGGTTTAGCTTCACCAGTGCTTATCCTTGGTTCTAGCCTGAAACAGATAGCTAAGAATGATGAAGACTTGCGGTTTCTTGATAGTTTGTATTTTGTCTTTTCTTTACCTTAATTTTGACATATTTCCTAATAAACAATTTCGTTATCCAGCTTAACCTAATCAATCTATAGAACAAACAATTAAATTGCTGTACTACCTATATTAGAACTCTGGGTACAGAACCAGCATTCATGTGTACCCATACACCCACCAAGTGCATCACCATTCATGCATCTATTCTTGACCTTTCATGCACTAAAGCAGAGGATCACATCATCACATAACAAGCAAATTAATAGTCATGGAAATTTGTTTTCATATGACTCCATGACTCTATCTCCTGTTCCAGTTTTACGTTTGCACACGAATATACCGTAAATATGATATATAATAACATTTAAAGTTTAGAAGTTCAACCAAGGAACTATTTCCACGCTGTTGTTTGTTACCAGTCATCAGTTCAGCAATTTCTTCTCATTTGGTCAGAGAAAAGCTATCAATAATGCCAAGAGAAATCACTATCTAGGAACTACAGTACGAACCTGCCACATCATTTCTTACCCATGTCCACTAGTTGAAACGTGCTTCTAAATGTCAACAAACATCTGCAGATAAGCTATGGCTGCGACGAATTCACCATCTTTTGCCCAAGGAAATGATAGTGACACCAGTAAGAGTTTGTCGAATTGCAGCTTGGAAAGAATCCAATTTAAGCATCAGAATTGTGCTTCTTGTAAAATAAATCCAGCGCATTACAAACACATCACACCAGGATGTACAACCAAACATTATCCATTAGGAATATTTCGTGGTAATAAGTCAAGCCAACACAAATGTTTGAGGATCCATGATCACTGGAGATGATGATGAAATCCAGGTTTCAGATGATTAAAGCTATTTGCATAGGTAAGTACCTGTCAACACCATTTTCAACTCCCACCTGTAAAGAAATGTCTGTAGCTGACTGGTTAGCCATCTGGAGGGAGCTAAGCTGGATTAAGGGGCACTTAACCGCAACAAAATGCTTGCTAATTTCTGAATTGTTATGAAAACTGAGACCTGTCTGCGCTTTCAAAATATAAGGAAAGCAATAAAAATGCTATGCAGGAGCATCGAAGCGTGGAGGAACAGCCACTTATGAATTTGTCTCAATATTGTTATTTAATTAATGGTGAAACATAGCATTAGTTGAGGACAGTGGCAATTAAGTCCATAGAACTTTCTGATAATGAAAGTTTTGGATTTCCAGTAACTTCTTACCTTTTTGATGAACAGTCGGGAAGAAAGAACTTAGGGAATACTTTAAAAATAATAGAGCAAAATCAAGAATCGTTATCATGTGCGACTGTGATGCCAATTCAACTGCAACTATGCTCACTGATATTGCCATCAAGTGAACAGAGGTATGCCTAGAAACAGAAGTAGCAAGTCCTCATGTGATGAAGTACATGTAGAAAGATGAGTGATCCTCACAGATTCGTTTGTAATACAGGAAATCACAAGACCTATACCTAGTCAGCAGAAAGGTCTATGATCTCTTGGTTAGGTTAACACAGTCGACACGTGATTCAACCATTCAAGCAAGCAGGAAAGAAGAAAACAAAAAGATTGTCAGCAGAAAACCTCAACACAAGCCACAATGGACTTTGCAAGTACTGACGGATTACACAAACCCTAGCAATTATAAGTAGGAAAAACTTCTATTCATTCATTTGTTCGGAACACCACTCCTGGCATTGCACCTACAAACATTGGAATTTAGCTTCCACTGTCTTATAGAGGATCAAAGAGGGAGAACTCGAGGTAAAAAATCTTTACCCGATGAAAGGGAATTCAGTAAACAAGTTGATAACATATTCCATCTGATAAAATATTGGAACTTGTGGTGTCCAATGTAATCATAGAATACTAATGAAGAATATCTCAGAATATAAGGTGAAATAGTGACATTACTAACAAATGAACAAATAAGTTGTGGCACAGAGATATTGAACATTTGTTCATTTGTCTGAAGATTGCAACCATTATGCTCTGAGTTATACAAGTTCATTATTTCTAGAGATTCCGGCTGCTACATTTCAATTCCTACAAGCTTGACTATTTAATTTTTTGTATGACCATCCACTCAATGCATCTGTTTAGATGTTTCCCAGAAAATAAGCAAAACCATAATTGGATTTTAGTTGCAGACTTTTCTTAGCATGCGATATTGACAATCCGAGCAGGAAAGAACAGATTCTTAATTTTACAAGGCAAGGGCCTAATCGAAGCATTTCTCTCCACTAGCACAATCACGACTTCCACTACCATGCACCTGGTGTTTGTAAAGGGAAGGCCAGTTAGGTTTGAAACACTTCCTCCTTGGCTACAAGGCCATGTATCCACATGTTTAAGTAGCTAATCCCCAATCATCAAATATCAAATTTTTCAAGTGATTTCTGAGAATTATGTATGACATGTAATAAATAATTTTTAATAATGTGCAGATGGAAAACCTGTGATGTTGGGAAAATATTTTCCTCATGTCCTGAAATTCAGAGTACTCAGGATAGATCATAAATTAACAGGACCATGATGTTCCATTGCTCCACACATATGTTCAGCAATAAACACAAGGGACAGGATTTATTATCCCTATCAGAAGTGGATTCTAAGTTTTTGAAATCACCATTCCATTTAATTCTTCTAAGCCCTTCAGCTTGAATTTGGGGCCACTTTCTAATTATGGCCATTCTACAAGTATCCAACCCAATGTAGGCAGTTCTCCATCACTTTAGTACCCAACAATGCTACTCCTAAGCTTATTCTGATGTGTCCACGTTACACTCAGGCTGTTCGTATGCTAATGCTGCCTCTTAATAGCCAACTGTCCTTGGCCATACTGTAAGGAACATCTTAGATTTGTCATGAAACCAAAGAAGAGTAGCCTACTTTATGATTATACAGCTCTCAAGAGACACATTTAATTTCATCACATGCTGTAGTGTCCTCCATTAGCCCATCCTCACACAACAAAAGCAAGGTATCTTAATGATCTGATAGGATGATCATTTACCCAAACCTGTGCTGTCCTACTACATTGACTTCTACTGTCTAAAACTTGCAAAAGACTCAAATGAAAAACAAAGGCACAAGAATATTGTCAAAGAGACGCATAAACTTTTGAATAGTCCTGAAATGCTGGCAACAAATCCGGGAAAAGGATTTAAATACAAAAGAATTAGATACCAGCCGTTATAGCAGCCCGATGTCTTCGATAACTACTTGAAGGGACTTAATTTAAAATGGTTTGCAAATTTGGCAAGATGTGGAAATTTGCAAGATTCAATCATGCAAATGGCTTTTTACTCTCCATTTATCCATTGCAAAGGTTGGAAATGGTGAAAGTATCAGCTATGGATATCCTAATGGGTGCAACAATGATTTAATAAAAGGGTTTAACCTTTACTTCTTTACCATATACCTCGTCATACAATTAATGGATGGAAGGTCAGTTAATTGTCAAGGAGAAGATATCCACTAGATAAGCTAAACTATATTGCATCATTCATACTGATGGTGGTCATCTCTATGGAAATGATTAAATATCTAAAGGAGGCAAACATGCTACATATGCAACATCAATGCCCTATCTCCACCTTGAACTTAGTTTATAAATTTTTTTTAAAAAAATGTGTATTGCAAAAGTAATAGGGAAAGGATTGTAGGCATGAGTGGTTAGCAGAAAAATGGAGGTTAGAGAGAGGAAGAAGAGAACAGATATCATGTATCCAGATAACAATATAAAAATAATGTATTTCTCATGAAAATTAAAGACAGTAAGTCAACTCTAAATTTGTTGGCTTGACTTAGCTGCATGTAGAAAGATTCGTAAAAGATAGCTTTGACAGGTCATCAAGGGGACAAGCATTGACAATATTCTTGTGGATCGGTTGTGAACAGGGGAACTGAGAGGGAGAGAATTGACCAAAGATAGCTGACTACCTGATTGCATTCATATAGTGCACTACAAAGCCAAAATCTTTTGTATATCTTGAAATTTGATCAAGTTACATAATTTGTGCTCCTTATTGAAAAAAATAATCGGGGCAAACTAGTAGGAATAACAGTTATCTAGAGAAAGGAAGGTTAGAGAGAGAAGAAGAAGACAAACTCTGAATTCAGCCTACAAGATAAATATCATGTAGTTTAATCATGAAAAATAACATAAAAACTCAATAATTCAACGTAAAAAAGGATCCTAAACAGACTCCTAGTATATCTAAATCTTATCTAACCTATTATTGTTATATTCTCCTCTGTGTGAAAAGCTGATCTATATCAATATAATAAAGGAGAGTAGTTCTTCAATAGGAACTGAGAGATAAGTTAAATACAAAAGAATATCCAGAGGATCATCCTCCAAGTGGGGGAGTCACATCATCTATTAAACTATGCTTTTGGAATGGTGTCAAATAAAATATAAAAGTACCAAAGCTTTGTTAAAACATCCAAAATTAGGTAAATTAGAGCGACCATGTTCTTATCAAAACTCATAAACATCTTGTCATCATTGGATCTAAACAAGAAACTGTAAAAAGAACAAGTTAGGCCATAAGCAGATATTGTTGATGCTAACACCAAGCTCAAATGAGAAAAGTGCAGATTGATGCCAAGAAATATAGTCCATTGAGAAAAGAGGCAAGCATTAACTGAAGCTCCACAATCATTATTAGTAAAGCACCACGGCTCAGCACGGTCATCTTAAGGAATAGCAAATGGTCAGCTAGGGCACTTTATGCAAGCAGCGCAGCAAAATATAATGCAATAGAATGTACAAATAATTGTGACAAGAAATCAGTCAGGCATACATAGGCAAAAGGATAAATTTTCAGTTAAAAAATTAATAGAAAAAAAAGAAGAGCTTTCTGCACCAAATGAAATAAGAAAATGAAGAATCCTTTTCTGCCAACTAAAGTGTGGTGCCATGGAACAAGAAACAGTGGTGATTAATTACATGAACCCTGAATTCTACACTGCTTGCTCCCATGAACTAAAAAAATGTGAATAATATATCCGATTGGAATAGGCTCCATATTCACAAATATGGGAGGGATGATGTCGAAACTGCAGCGAATAGAACATGGAAAGGCAAAAGAACTCTGACATACACTCGAAAGTGAAGCACTAGTCTACCAAATTAAGCCTGCAACCTTATGCTCTCAAGGCAAACTACTATACTTACTAGATAGATGGACAAGCACTTTTATCTACCATATATCATGCGAGGGAAGCTGAAAGAAACTTTAGTATCACCACAGCAAGGAATTCCCGGGCAACCAACATCTCAAATAAAGGTATTCTACAAAGAAGAGCTCATTAAGGTCAATGAGGACAGTGTACACTTTAATAAAAGGACCAACATCTCAAGGACAAAAGGAAGTAAATGTGAGAGGGCAAAGTTTATCCATCCTTCAGGAGTATAAAATTTCAACTTGGTATAAACATTCCACGGTTGCATACGTGAAATTACATAAAGTTACATAGGTTTAACTAACTTCCCTAATATATCTTTGAGAAGTTATTGTTGCAAATACAGTAAAGAGGGTCTTGATCTCTGCTCTTGAGTACATACAGTGCGCAGGAGACAGTCATATAATACACTACACTGGAAAAAGAACACATATGCACTCATGAACAGAACAGAAGATTAAATGGAGGAGGAGATGAGATGTTACCCTCTCTCTATTACTTCTCTACTCGGAATCCGAACCAATACGAGCAGCAGCAGCAGCAGCCGCCGATTTGCCGTACATGAGGTTCTGCAACCCAGGCTTCAGCTCCCTGTTGCAGAACTCCTCGTACTCCCCTTTATCCCCTGCCTTCTTCTTGACCTCGACGACCACCAGCGACGGCGTGAGCTCAAATATATCCGCCGCAATCGTCAGCGGCCCCTTCTCCCCTCCTTCGTCCCTTCTAGACTCAAATGGTAATCCTTCTTCCTCACCGTAAAGCTCACCACTTTGGCAATCTCCTCCAATTTTGATATAATCTTCGATACCGGCTCCCCTGACAAGAACCTAGTCTCCTCCCCTCTTTCCTCGAACAGCCCGGAGAGGTCGAACCCCGGGGAGAAGGATATGATGTCGAACGCGTTTAAGCTCATGGGCCTCGGCAGCCCAATTTCCGCCGCTGGCCATCCACCAAGGAGGAGGATGACGAGGTGGAGGCTTCCGCTTCGGTTTCGGAGTCGGAGGTCTCATCGGGTGGCGGCGGCTCGTCGAGGTCGTCAAAGCTGTGAACTTTATCGTTCTCGATGTAGAACCGGATGTGCCGGAAGTTCTTCTTGAACCACCGGTTCTCCATGACATCTGGGATAGTGATTCTGGTGTTGGGATTTGTGTCGAGGAGGCGAGAGAGGAGGCGGACGAGGTCGGAGGAGAACCATCGGGGGCAGCGGAACTCGCCCTTATAGATTTTGCGGTACATGGCCATGAGATTCTGGTCGTGGAACGGGAGATAGCCGGCCATGAGGACGAAGAGGATTACCCCGCAGGACCAGATGTCGGCTTTGGCGGCGTCGTAGCCTTTACGGGAGAGGACCTCGGGGGCGACATAGGCCGGGGTGCCGCACAAGGTGTGGAAGAGGCCGTCACCGGCGCGGGCCTGGTCGGAGACGGCGCAGAGGCCAAAGTCGGAGACCTTGAGGTCGCCGTGTTCGTCGAGGAGGAGATTCTCGGGCTTGAGGTCGCGGTGGAAGACGCCGCGGGCGTGGCAGAAGGCGACGGCGGAGATGAGCTGCTGGAAATAGCGTCGGGCGGTCTCCTCCTTGAGGCGTCCCTTGGCGACCTTGGAGAAGAGCTCGCCGCCGCGGACGTACTCCATGACGAAGTAGATCTTGGTCTTGGTGGCCATCACCTCGAAAGCTGGACGATGTTCGGGTGGCGGACGCGCCGTAGGATGGCGATCTCGCGCTTGATGTGGGCGACCAGCCCGCCCTTGAGGATCTTCTCCTTGTCCAGCACCTTAATCGCCACGCTCTCCCCTGTCCTCAGGTTCCGGGCGTGGTACACCTTGGCGAAGGTCCCATGCCCCAGGAGCCGCCCCACCTCGTACCGCCCATCAGAACGAGCCCCTTCTTGCTCGTCTCATCCGGGTTTCTACTCCCTGTTGCTGCTCTTGGCGCCGCCATTGGATGAAGAAGAGATAGATGTCAGGTTGTTAACCTGGTTTCCCCGCGAGGTTCTCGGAAACAACTAATTGGGGAAAGGAGAGAGCTCTGACTGCTTCTGGTCTTTGATGTGATTTGATGACAAGGGTTGATGGAAGAGGGGAAAAAGGGCAAAAATTTGTGGGGATGTTAGGCTTCGTTGTGGTGTCATATAACGCGGATGAGATGACAGACCGCTCGTTGGTTGGTGGATGCAGGGTAAAAGGAAAAAGTGGCTTCCCCCACTCGCTTGAGGGAAAAGCGACGGTGATGACGGTTGCGCTGCCGACGGTGATGGATCCGAAGCGTTTCTCCGAAAGGCGGTGGATCACGTGCGACATATGACTGCACCTTCCATTTGCGCGACGCTGATGTGTTTGATCTCCGCAAAAGCGGCTGCATTTAATCAGCGCACGGGATGCGCTTTATCTCCGTAAAGCTGCTGCATCGAACGGTGGAAATCGAGAGTTTGTTCGAATGGACTCGGGCGATGCCAGCACAATTATTCAAGGAAGGTTCATTGAAGCTACCGCAGCAGCAGCATGCATTGACTTCGTCGGAATTTTTGTGTTTAGTCTTTGTAGATGGCAGGCTGAGTGAAGGACAGCGATGGCCGACAAAGTGCCGTCCGCTAAATTCCGGGTCGGCGTGGCGAGTGATGTGTCGCTGATCTAGAAGGTGCAATCGTGGTCGTTGGTTTCGAGGAGGATTGATGCAGGTGGACATGTGTGTGGTTGACACCTGGCACGTGTGCTGTTTGCACACCGTGGTTTCGTGTTTGGTACCCCTATCCTGACAAACCGAGCAAACGGAGACAAATCAGCTGGTTGGTGGAGTGCAGCATATCATGGCACCAGTGCGTATAATTTGTTGACACGTATTGCTCAAGTCATCAGTTATAGATTAGTCAATTCGGCCTCTATCATGCAGACATATTGATCCCATTTATCTGATTACCCGTGACGCTAATCTAGATGACTTGGTACACGATTGTGCAATAGATTGAGAAGTTCTAATAAGACATGTACACCGTTCACGTAATTTATAAAACAAGCAATTGAAAATAAGTAGCAGAGAAAATTTTGAAAAGAGTCTTCAATAATTGCAGAAAGCTTTCAATGTGTACTCTAACCACATCCATGTTCATATGGTTGATGATGAGTGTGGATTCACAGAGAAGACAAATTGCAAAAGAAAAGAAAAGGAAAAAAAAAAATGTATGCCATCTTGCAGCTCAAGCCCTCAGCTAGCTTACGGTTTGAAGTTCAAGAATAGTATGCCTTGCATCGTCTTTGTATTATGGATCTTAAATTATGCAAAATTAGACAGTCTTAGAAAAGTTTCAGAATAAGAATATGGATGCATGAGTCATCATATCAGTTTCTTTTTGGTGGTTGGGTGGGGATCCTATGATCCATTTACTTTATACAATTACAGAATTGGATTAATAGAAAATTGCTATCTTCCACTCAAAAAAGTTAAGCAAATAATGCACACCACATGACATGATTTATTATTAGTATGGGAAATCAACATTTGAAGTAACATTTTGCATATTTTTCAATTACTCTACCTTAAAGACAAACACATGATTGGTCACATTATCCTCATTATTAAAGGTATCCAAAAGGCCGCTAGTGGGTCGAACAATTTGTCACAATTCTTCTCGTTGAATGCAATCAATATATTAAGCATATATTCCTAACCCAAATGTGGGAAGTTGTATGGCAGAATTTCTTGGTGGGTTTTATTGAAAGCCACATCAAGTTTGGTTTGCACCTCACAGCTTCTAATGCTTGCATGCATGAGTGTATATGAAGTTAATGATAGATATAATTTATACCTATTGGGATATACCGACCGACCCCCGACGCCGACCCGATCGACGCCGACTCACCGACCGACGCCGACTCGCCGACGCCCGACTTCCGTAAGGCATCCGATCAGCTGACGGTGCTTCCGGGTCATCACCCGACGCCTCGACGATCGGATACCGACACATAGTCGGCCAACTCGTCCAAAAGACGTATAGCCGAGTGAGCAGTTGACCTGCCAAGGACATGCTGTACGACCGCCAAAGGGACGCTGATCTGCCAAGGGCGTGGGGCATTATCCTGCCAAGGACACGACTTAATATCAAGGACCTGTCAGCCCATCGACGACGTGACAACCCCTGGCGATTTGACAACTCCTCAGTTATCTACATCACCATCGACGGGACCATACCTCCTCCCACTATAAAATGGGTAAGGCAGCAGCTTACGATAAGGACTGAAAAAACCTCTCTTTCTCTCTCCACTGCCGAGCTTCCCTGATTCCTCTCTACTGTTGCCTAGTCTCCTCTCTGACTTGACCGTCGGAGGGTCCCCGCCGGAGGGCCTCTCCGATCTGAACGGATTTTCCTTGCAGGTGCTCGTTCCCGGCGACCAGACGACGAGGAGATTGGCCGCAACAATACCCAAGACAGTAGTTAGAGGAGATTGGCCGCAAAAATCGTGAAGCCGTCTGCGTGACGTCGGCCGGAGAAACAACCTCCGGTGGGCCCAAAGACCCAGGGACAACCTCGATGGGGACCACGGGGCGCGCTCTCCATCTGGACCTAGCCGAAGCGAACAACGCTTCGTGAGTCGAGGGCAGAGGCCGACCCGAGAAAAGAAAAAAGCCGTGAAGCCATCTGCGTGACGTCGGGCCAGG